>APFE031744949.1:1180-14895 GCA_000404065.3 Pinus taeda
TGGACCGAAAAACCATCGCGTCCAAAAAACATGTGCGAAAATCATGCACAAAACCATAGGTGGGTCCGCCCAGCCTAACATAGGGTCCAAAACCAAAATTTTCCAGGGCGCTGCCCCGGACCCCATAAAGTGGGGTTACGGGTTCCCCTCAAACCCCCTGTTAACTATGTGGAAAGAATATAACACAACCCAACACCCTTGAAGCCAAAACTACTCTGATACCAAATGTAGGTTGTAACCCCATACAGAAATTACCTGCATACAAATTCTAAAACACAGAAAATAGACAATGCGAGAGCATAACACATAAAACACATATACACAGAGAGTTTCCCCTGGATCCCAAAACTGGGACTACGAGCTTGGTTTTTCATTATGTTCCTTTCAATGTTATAATACATATTTATACATGCCGAAGCATCCAATACCATGGATTGAAAACCATCGCGTTCAATACCATGGATCGAAAACCATCACGTCCAAAGACATGTGTGAAAATCATACAAAAAACCATAGGTGGGTCCACCCATCCTAACATAGGGTCGAAAACCAAAATTTTCTAGGGCGCTACCCCAGACCCCATAAAGTGGGGTTACAGGTATGCCTCAAACCCCCTGTGACCCCCCCCGCTACACAATCAGCACAACGAAGGGGGGCTTCACCCCCCCTCTAACCTCCCGGTTAACTACGTGGGCTAGTCATGGAAAAAATATAACACAACCCAACATGGTTGGGGGTGGAGATGGTTTTCAATGGGAAGCCCTTAACAGGTGGGTAGAGACAAGAAAATTCCTCTAGGCATGATGAAGAAATTTTGAGGCATCCAAGATTGTGTTGGTTTGGTGATTTTTGGATTGGTTTAGGTGAAATCACTATGGTTGAGGGTTGAGGTGGTTTAGCCTTTGGATGCCCTAGCTAGTGTTGGTTTGGTTTATCCCATGAGATTGACATACATTCATGCTTGGAATATGGCATAAGGGTGACTGGCTGAAAGGAAGATGTGGGTCAACCCAATATATGGTCAGGTGGTACATGGAAGTCCCTCACTTGGCTAGCTTTGTTAATATGTTATTAAGTGTTATTCCTTATTGAGATCAATGAGAAAATGTATTGGTTATTGTGTTGATTTTATGACTGGTTTATCATGGCTTCATTCTAGTTAAATGCTGGTTATATGCATGGTTAAATGATGTGCTCTTGTTATGGACCTTGCTTATGGTTTGATAAGTTATTGAATGGCTATGTGAATCCATGCGCTAACTAGTGTTTGATGCATCTAGCTTGATAAGGCATTGAGCCTTCATGATGATTCTCTGATGAAGCTAAGGAAACAATGAACAAACATGTATTCATTACCTATAGTTACTATGTTTATCATGTGTTTGATGAAATGTTTACCATATGATTGATGAAATGTTTCCCATATGATTGGAAATTTTGGGCAAGATATTAGACTTAGTATCTATTATACAAATTTATCATCATCATATGATTAATTCTGGAAATTTCTAGGTTGTTTTGGGTAGCTAGTCTATAGCTAACCCTGAAAATTTGTAACAAGGCTTCTGGCTACAATCTCTTAATGGAGAAATATCAACTATAGCCACACAGAGGAAGGCCATTGCATGTGGCTGGAGCTTTCTAGCTATGTGCACAACTTGGAATGTGTGCCACTGGGTTATGAGGTAAGGTGGAAAGATAGTTCCATCTCAGGGTAGGATCATTAGTGGATGTGGTCTGACATCTCGGTGATACATTGTCCCTGGGAGGTTTCAGTAAATTTCAGGATGGCAGGCCTCACTTCCATAACTGGAACTTGGTTTTTGGTTCATGTCATAGTAAATCTCATTCCATGTTTACCCTAGAGAGCTTGTAAAAGCGAGTAAATGTGGGGCAGGGTGTTACAAAGTGGTAT
This sequence comes from Pinus taeda, assembly GCA_000404065.3. NCBI lineage: Eukaryota > Viridiplantae > Streptophyta > Pinopsida > Pinales > Pinaceae > Pinus > Pinus taeda. The sequence continues at coordinate 3,096 of APFE031744949.1, forward strand.
GAAAGAAATTCTGTTCCTTGTAAACCTTCCTTTGGTACAAGAGTTATAGTTTGGTATCAAAGCGAGGTTTATAGTATTGGACCTTGAGGTAAATACAAATGGTTATGGTTATCATGCAAGTAGTTAATATTTCAGTTTTCTATGGCCATATTGATTCATGCATGCTATTGATATGTTGTTGCTATTATCATATATTGTGCTAATCTGGACTAACTTGTATTGATGTAAAAGCCTCCCTTGAGATACGTTGAGGTATGATATTTATTATATATTCTATTTGGTTGATATAACATGGTTTGTTTGCAAGAAATATTGTCTAAAATATGAAGAGCATAATGGTGGATTTACAATTCGAATGACTCCTTGTACGAGATTGAAGTGAAATCAGTGGATTATGTTGAAAATGCAACAAGATGATGGAGCTTAGTGAAAAGAAGTCACCTTCACTAAGTGGGCCCACAGGCTATTTTTGGCGCAAAGTCTATTTTTAGACATATGGATCATGGTCTATGAGTTGCAAGATGCTATTTATGGATGATTGGTAATGTTGGTAAAAATAGATGGACTTCTATATTTAGACATATGGGCGGAGTCTATTTTTAGACTGCCAATCTAAAAATAGAACAATCGAATATTATTAGCTCTTAATAATATTTGGACTATAAACATTATCTTATCCTCTTGTAGCACTTCAGTTCGAGCTACGGATGTGGCACATGCAACTGCCGGAAGGAAATACGTTTTTCCTATGGGTTAGTTAAGCTATTGCATGAAGGACTTCAGTTAGAACTCAAGTGATTGAGTTTGGTGGAGTTGAATGAAGAGTTGATGGAGTTGTGTTCAGTTTGACTTAGTTGAACTAGTTGTATTTAGTCTAACTAAAAAATACACTAGTGATGAGTGGTGTGAATTAATTATTAACTCATAAATCAACTAAAGTATACATCAGTTAACTCAGTGCATGGACAGTTCAGTGGAGACAAGTGTTAGAGGTGAGTCAAAGGGCAAGACAGCTGTCAGTTGTGACTATAGTTGTGCATGAGATTTGCACAATCAGTGGATCGAGATTGCCAATAGGATTGTGTAGTGCAACATAAGGGAAATACGAGTTTGGATCAGCCATTCTCATCTATTCTCATGCAGGATTGCGCAGTGGAGGCAGGCAAGCAGTGGAGGAGATTTGAACCTGTGATTGATTCAGATCTGAGCTAGTTTGTGTGTAACAGGTGGAGATAGTACTGAGTACTTGCATGGAGTATTGTACTATGTATTGTTACATGTTCTCAATCAATATAATATACAGATAGTTGAGGGGTTTTCAACTGTATGCCTTCCCCAATATATATTGTGTTGATATGTGTGATTGATGTTTCAATGTGCGCATGCGGTTGTTTCTTAATTTCGCAAAATTGATGATCAATGGTAGAGGAGGTTATGTATTATGCATGCATTCCACAAATAGTGTATAATCAGGATAATCTCTGTGAATAAGTGTCATATTATTCAAAATTTTTACATGGTATCAGAGCTGGTTTATTTGTAGAAAAAGTTCTACATGATATCAAAGTGAGGATTGATCATCAGAGCTATTATTCAGAAAGTGATTACATTTTATTTCTTCAGGTAGAGTATGTAATCGGGCCAAGTAACCTCTGGATTAATCCTTCTTTTGGAAGGTGAGATATCCGGTGAATGCCCATACAGTCAATCTCGGTACGAGAAATACTTTGTTCTCATGAATTTTAGATCAGAAGCGGTTGAGTTTTGAGCTGGTGGAATTCAAATTTGCAGCAGTGTTTTCTGGGTGTCGAAGTTGAAATGTCTTTCAATGGATTGTGATTGGAGTATGCCCTTGAAGGCAGCTCGAATTATATTGCATGGAAAGATAGGATGTAGGCGACGTTAGATGACAATGGGTTGAAGGATTTCATAGATGCTGAAGTCCCAAAGCCTACTGATGCTGCTCACATTGAGGCTTGGCAAAAGAAGACAACAAAGTGTCAAAGGATTCTGTTGGAGGGCGTGAAGGATCACATTGTATCCATCCTCCATGGAAAGGCTTCTCCATACTTGATGTGGAAAGCGTTGAAAAACTTATTCCAAAGCAAGAGCGACCAGAGGAAGTTTGCGCTCAAGGATAAACTCAGAAACATTAAGTGTGAGAATGGAGACAGTATGCCCAAGTATCTCACGAAGTTCACCCAATGCCAGGATGAGTTGGGAAGTGTTGGGGTGACTTTCGATGATGAGGACATGGTGAGCTTGGCTCTCCTTGGTCTTATGAAGAGTTGGAATTCCTATCAGGACTCTGTTAATGGTCAAGAGAAATTGCTAGGATGGGAAAGACTTTGGTCAGATCTTGTGCAAGAGGAGATCAGGCGAATACCAGGGTCGGATCTTCATCAAAGGCATCTGATGAAGAAAATTGCACTTTGGCTGCCAAAGAAAAGAAGGGGAAGAACAAGAAATCTTCTCATTCCAGTGCGAAAGGCAAGAAGCAGGACATGTCCAAGGTGAAGTGCTTTCATTGTCACCAGCATGGACATTATGCCACAAATTGTCCACAGAAGAAGAAAAATAAGCAAGCTACTGGATCTGCAGTAAGAGAGGCTTTAGCCTCGCAGTTTGAGCTGGATTTTTTGCTGATCACATGCTTGGTATCAACTGTGATGGGATCGGTATGGTTCTTGGACAGTGGTGCATCTTTTCACATGACAGGATATCGAGATTTGTTTTCTGATCTGGATGAGAAAGATCTTGGAGTGCACATCGAGATGGGCGATGATGGTAGATACAAGGCGACCAGTATCGGTACCATTTCCTTTGATAGGGAGTCTAGTAAACCCTTTGTATTGAAGGAAGTGATGCATGTTCCAGGATTGAAGAAGAATCTTATCTCTGTGGTGATGTTAGAAGACAAGGGATATGATGTTGTTTTCAGCGAGGGAAAGGCTTTCTTGCGTAGTAAGACAACTGGAGAAACCCAGAAGATAGGGGTTCGAGTCAAGAACCTTTATCAATTGCATGTAGATGGATATGCAAAAATGGCATGCAAGGCAGAAGGAGTGGTGAGCCGGGATGATGGCGAGCTGTGGCACTGGAGATTGGGCCACCTTCACCATGGAGCTTTGAAGATACTGCAACAGATTTCTACTGGGCTTCCTAAAGGCACTCTTGCACAGTCAGATCAGTGCAAGTGGTTTACTTTGGGAAAATTTGTGAAATCCACCTTTCATGAGAAGGATAGTCGCGCCACGACAATCCTTGAGAAAATTCACACAGACTTGTGTGGATCCTTCTCAGTAGCTTCGACACCAAAGCACAGGTACTATGTGATCTTTGCTCATGATTTCTCCCGAAAGTGCTGGATCTTCTTCATGCAGAAGAAGAGCGAGACATACTCAAAGTTCTATGAGTTCAAAGCACTGGTTGAGAAGGAATCGGGGAAGAAGGTGAAGGCTCTTAGGAGCGACAATGGTGGTGAATTCATCTTTGGCGAGTTCAAGGACTTCTGCAGCGTAGAAGGGTTTCGTAGAGAGCTCATAGCTCCCCATAACCCAAAACAAAATGAGGTTGCTGAGCAGAAGAAGATAACGATTGTGGGTGCTGCACGGGCGATGTTTCATGATCATGGCCTACCCCTTCACTTGTGGGCAGAGGCATGCAATACTGCAGTATATGTGCAAAACCGTTTTCCTCACAAGATACTTGGCATGAGTACACCCGAGGAGGCTTATTCTGGTAAGAGGCCCGATGTTTCCCATTTGAGGATTTTTGGTTCTCTTGTTTACATGCATGTGACGAAAGATGCCAGGAAGAAGCTGGAGTTGACCGCAGAGGTTGGGATATTTGTGGGGTACACTGATATGCCCCACACCTATTGTGTGTATTTGCCAGACAGTCGCAAGACTGTTGTGCAACGGGATATCAAATTTTAGGAGGAGAAAGCCATGAAGTGTTTTCTTGAGAGGGAGCCACACTTGCATGTAGATGAGGAGCTATTAGTTCCTAAGGATGAGCTTCAGGATGTGGATCAGCCAGAAGATGAAGTTCATGGAGTGGAAGAGACCACTCATGCAACGCCAACCATCAGAGGGCGAAAGCGCACTACAGAAGCTGAGCGACTGGCTCAAGACGCAGAGAAGGTTGTAGGACCACCTACAACACAGCGCAGACAGAGACAATCACTTGATCGATACACTGGATACATGGCTCTTGTGAGAAAATGTGTCGTGAATGAGCCATCCTCTTTCGAGGAAGCTGTGGAGGATCCTGCATGGGTAGATGCCATGGTGGAAGAGTATGATTTGATTGTCAGAAACAGTGCATGAGAGAGTGTCCCAAGACCAGAGGGGAAATCAGTGGTGGGTTCGAGATGGATCTACAAAGTGAAGCAGTGTAGTGATGGATTATTTGTTTCTCAGGGTAAGTATGCCCGGGAGATACTAGAGAAGTTCAACATGCATGGTTGCAAGCATGTTGATACTCCTCTTCCTGGAGGTTGGAGGAAGGAGGATGCTACTTCAACGGAGGTAGTGGATGCCACTGTTTATCGATAGTTGGTGGAGTCACATGTGTGCAGGCTCAAGAGAGTCGCATCGGGATATGGGTTGTGGTACAGACATGAGGATGAGGTGAAGCTATGTGGCTTCACGGATGCAGATTGGGTAGGGAGCCCAACGGACAAAAAGAGCACATCTGGAGGGATCTTTAGTATCGGGTCGACAACAGTTTCTTGGTACAACAGGAAGCAAAGATCCGTGGCACTCAGTTCAGCAGAGGCGGAGTATATGGCAGCAAGTTTGGCTGCATGCAAGGCTATATGGATGAGGAAGATCCTGGTCGGGTTGTTCGGGTCACACTTGGAGCCTACTGTGATTTATTGTGATAACCAGAGTTACATTAAACTCTCAGCTAATCTAGTATTTCATGATATATCCAAGCACACTGACATCAGGTACCATCATATCAGAGATTGTGTGCAGTGAAGAATCATGCTACTTTCATATATTCCCACGGAGGATCAGGATGCTGATATCTTGAAGAAGGTGCTCACTAGGAGCAAATTCGAATACCACAAAGGCAGGATAGGGGTTGCAGATAATCCATATCTTGTTGAGAGGGAGTGTTGAAAATGCAACAAGATGATGGAGATTAGTGAAAAGAAGCCGCCTTCACTAAGTGGGCCCATAGGCTATTTTTGGCGCAAAGTCTATTTTTAGACTATGTCTATTTTTAGACATATGGATCATGGTTTATGAGTTGCAGGATGCTATTTATGGATGATTGGTCATGTTGGTAAAAATAGATGGAATTATATTTTTAGACATATGGGCAGAGTCTATTTTTAGACTGCCAGTCTAAAAATAGAACAGTCGAATATTATTAGCTCTTAATAATATTTGAACTATAAACATTATCTTATCCTCTTGCAACACTTTAGTTCGAGCTACGGATGTGGCACATGCAACTGCAAGAAGGAAATAAGCTTTTCCTATGGGTTAGTTGAGCTATTGCATGAAGGACTTCAGTTAGAACTCAAGTGATTGAGTTTGGTGGAGTTGAATGAGGAGTTGATGGAGTTGTGTTCAGTTTGACTTAGTTGAACTAGTTGTATTTAGTCTAACTAAAAAATACACTAGTGATGAGTGGTGTGAATTAATTATTAATTAATTCACTAATTATTAACTCATAAATAAACTAAAGAATACATCAGTTAACTTAGTGCATGGACAGTTCAGTGGAGACAAGTGTTAGAGGTGAGTGAAAGGGCAAGACAACTGTTAGTTGTGACTATAATTGTGCATGAGATTTGCACAATCAGTGGATTGAGATTGCTAATGAGGATTGCATAGTGCAACACAAGGGAAATACGAGTTTGGATCAGCCATTCTCATCTATTCTCATGCAAGATTGCGCAGTGGAGGCAGGCAAGCAATGAAGAAGATTTGAACCTATGATTGATTCAGATCTGAGCTAGTTTGTGTGTAACAGGTGGAGATAGTACTAAGTACCTGCGAGGAGTATTGTACTATGTATTGTTACATGTTCTCAATCAATATAATATACAGATAGTTGAGGGGTTTTCAGCTGTATGCTTTCCCCAGTATATACTGTGTTGATATGTGTGATTTTTGTTTCAATGTGCGCATGCGATTGTTTCTTAATTCCACAAAATTGATGATCAATGGTAGAGGAGGTTATGTATTATGCATGCATTCCGCAAATAGTGTATAATCAGGATAATCTCTGTGAATAAGTGTCATATTATTCAAAATTTCTACAGATTAGGAAAAGTCAGTTGAGCAACAAGGAGAGGAAAATTCTCTTGATCTAGAAAAAACATTGAGGAGTATGAGGGCAGAGATTAGAGGATTTAAATAAGATAATAACATGTTGATTGAGGCACAAGAAATATTTGTAAATGTGTAAGAAAAGAAATATGAAGTCAATGAAGTGATTCTTTAAATCCTTTCAGACTTACAAAAGTAGGGACAACTAGGGATCAATCATGAGGGTAGGAAGGGGAGAAGATTAATGGGGCAGATGCTTGTAAGTCTTAGAGAAGGTATAAGTTGGTCAGGGATGATATATATAAGAGTGCCAGACTCTTGGATACACCTGACAAGAGGACTAGTATGCATGGATTTTATTCTATCTCTTCTTCTAGGAGACATCATCACCATCACCGTCAACATCATATGAGGAGCGAGTATTTTCTAGAGGAATTGAAGAAAACCAAAGCTCCTAGTTTTGATGGGAAAAAGAAGAAATAAAAATATGCAAAAGTGTTGGGCCGTGCAGCAAGTATAAATTTACTCTTGATTACACTATCTCTTTCCTCCTTTTTATGCATTTGTGCCATGCTGTAATAAGGTTTTGATGAGATTTCAATAGAAAGTTAATGAAATTGCTTTTGATGTGATTTGGCTATCAAAACTAACCTTCGTTTCTTTTTATGTAGAAATTGGCGAATGGAACAACTGCTGTTCAATCTATTGAACAACAAAGGCTAAACAGGGAGAACAACGCATGTCTTGTGCAGTCAAATCGAGAAGTGAATCTGGAGGATCAGCGCAAGATGAAAGATTATCTGATAATAGCAGTTGGCTGCGAATTCCTCAGGATCTCCTGATCCCGAGGAATCACATTTATCTCTTTTTCTCTTTGATTATAAGGGGGAAAAATGAATAGAATAAGAGACTTAACTTTTCGCTTTTTCACATCAGTTGTAATTTTAATACACAAAATGTTATTATGAAGGAGACATCATGCTGTAATGACATTTGAATTTGATGAATAATATATAATTCGTGTTGTTATTCATTCGCGATAGTTTAAAGTAACCAAACAGTAATCACTAGCAGCTTGGGCCCGATCACTGGTGGATTTCACTGTTGTTCCTTGTGTTATACTTTTACTTTTCTTTTACTACAAGTTTAATTACTCTGTTTTATAACTTTACGATTGATTTACCTTCATCAGTGTTGAGTTTGCGTAATCCTTGCATTAATTCTTATTTCTGTTGATTGGTTTCATCTATTTGTGTTGTTAATTGATTTCATTATTAAGTAAGAATCATTTATTGTTAATTAAAAGCCAGAGTGTTATTGGTTAAATTAGGTTTATCACTTTTATGCATAAGTTTAGATTCATCTAAACGAGCTCTGTTATTGCTACAATGCACTCGGTTGATGTAATTGCAATTAGAGTTTTTTATTAAGATTGAGTCTGGTTTTGATTAAGATTGAGTTTTGGTATTTGAATAGGTTAATTTCCTTGAAGTTACAAGCTTGATGTTTATGGTTTGATCCGTTTACTCTTGTATTGCAATTAATAAGATATCCTAAGGCATTACTCTCTATAGATATAATGATTTCCATCACTTGCACATATTGTGTACACTCTTGAAACAAAAAGGCTTGCCCAGGTTGATAATTAATGTGAGGCATTTAAGAGTTCTAAAAGATACCTTATTTGCGCCCAACATTTTGGCACCGTTGCCGGGGAGAGTGTCTCCATTTCACAGAAGGTGATGTGTGTTTTATGCTTGTGTGCTACGAAAGAACTAGGTAGTAAAAATGGAAGGTAAGAACTTGCATACGAGTAAGTAAAGTTCTTTCTCCCTCGCCCGCTTTTCAACACAATTACGTAGGAATAGATGTTTGATGTTTGTTTGCTGTGAAAGAACTGGGTCTTAAAAACGAAAGGTAAGAACCTGCGTATGAGTAAGTAAAGTGCTTTCTCCTTTGCCCGCTTTTCAGCAAAATTGCGTAGGAATTAAAGTAGAAATAAATGTTTGAATTTCTGAGTGAATGACTAAGAAGAAAAGAGTAGAAAAAGATTTAATTCCTCCGCCCAGATCTGAAAAATCTAAGGGATCAATGGCCCTTGGATGATCAACTTTCATCAAAGAAATCATAAGGAAAGCTGAGTCTGAGTCATTAGTAGGACCCTGAATCGTTTCTACAAGAAATCCTACTGTAACCCTTCAGGCCTCAAGATCACCATTTGCATACGAGTAAGTAAAGTGCTTGCTCCCTCGCCCGCTTTTCAACACAATTGTGTAGGAATAGATGTTTGATGTTTGTTTGCTATGAAAGAACTGGGTCTTAAAAACGGAAGGTAAGAACCTGTGTACGAGTAAGTAAAGTGCTTTCTCCTTTGCCCGCTTTTCAGCAAAATTGCGTAGGAATTAAGGTATAAATAAATGTTTGAATTTCTGAGTGAATGACTAAGAAGAAAAGAGTAGAAAAAGATTTAATTCCTCCACCCAGATTTGAAAAATCTAAGGGATTAGTGGCCCTTGGATGATCAACTTTAATGAAAGAAATCATAAGGAAAGCTGAGTCTAAGTCATCAGTAGGACCCTGAATCGTTTCTACAAGAAATCCTACTGTAACCCTTCAGGCCTCAGGATCACCATTTGCAGCTGACACTGAGATTCATAGCAAGACTAAAGGGTCTGAATAGAGTTTTCAAAACAATGAAAATTTGCAGTTTAGCCATTTACAAGAAGGGAATTATTGCAATATCTATGATTAATTCATCAACGCTGAAAAGATTCATTCATCAGAACCCAAATCTCCTGAAGTAGTAGTTGAATAGAGGACACCCAGTATTCCGTACCAAGGTAGTGCTATTAAAATCATCTTAAAAGTCTCTTCTAGCTCCCCCAGGAATAGAGCTCTAGCTCCAGAAATCCTTGAAGGATATTGACATATTTTTGACCAAATGGCTAATAATCTGTGACAACCTTAGACCTCTACATTAAAATATCCTATTGTTGATACAACTGTCAATGCTCCCATGAAATCCATACCATTACAAAATATTCCTACCTTCCATGGGTTATTTTCAGAGGATCCGGATGCATTCCTTTCTGAATTTGGTGTTTTATGTAAGGGATATGATTACATTACCAATCCCTAGAAGCTAAAACTGTTCCCTCTACTCTAAAGGGAGCAGCTATGCGTTGCTTTATGGGGCTTGGTGGAGGTACCATTAATGACTGGGACCAAATGAAAATAGCCTTTCTAAAAAAATACCAAGATTATTGCTGAACTAGAGAACTGAAGGATGAAATCTTTCAAATGGCAGCTAAGACTAATGAGACTCTTGAAGAATATGTAGAACGTTTTCAATATAATCTGCAAATATCTCCTTATGAAAATTTGCCTTCTGAAGTTCTTAAAACTACGATTATCAAAGGTATGAAAGACCAATGGGTAGAAACATTAAATTTAATGGGGAAAGGTGATATTTATCAAGAGGATTATGACAATATTATACAGTTGTGCATCAAGTGTTCCAGAGGCAGTACAAGGCTGAAACCAACCAGATGTGAAGCGATCACCAGAGACAACAAAGCCTTAGGAGGGAGCATTACACGAGTTGAAATCGACAATCTACTGGAAGATTTCAAGACTAATATCTTGGGGACCCTGACAACACAATTGGACATCATGCAAAACAAACAAAAATAGGCCGAAGTAGAACAGAACCTTGCCATTTTCTATCCATGTTGCAGAAATAAACACAATCATAGAGAATGTCCGCTAGATATGATACAAACATGGGCCATTTGCATAAGGATCATGCTATTGAAGGTTGTCCATCGCTTCCTAGATTAAAAGAAATTTTGAAGGAAGAAGAGGAGGAAGTAGAACCAGTATATCTGATGAACCAACATCGTCAATGGCAAACATGTCCGATAGGTATGCCTATAAAACCATCTCTATTCTTTCCCTCTTTGCAATTTAATTCTCAGCAGTATTCAGGGGCATAATGGTATAACCAACCACCTTTCTCTACTTGGCCACCTCAAGCATTTTCTATGCCACCATGGCTTAATAAATCAAATCAAAATAATAATTGGCTAAATTCCTCTGGCCCTCCACCATTCTTGCAGAACAAACCCTATTCCTTTCAATGGTCTCCTTCTACCTCACAAAATCAGAATTGGTAGCCGAATTGGCAACGATCTGCAAGCCAACCTATGGGAACAGTTCCTCTACCTCAACCAACTTTACCAATGTTATCACTCAGGTTGTTCCCTGCTTCCTAAAGGGAATACGACGAAGTAACCACTAACCAATCTTTTAGCTACAGGTCCTAGCCTACCTGCAACCAGAGAGGGCTCTCTCTTTATAATTTAGCTTTGTTGGTGAGTGGTTTTAGGCTAGTTATGGTGTACTAAGTTTGTTTTAAATTTGGTTGGTTGGTGAATTCAAACAGAGCTGAGGCATAAATTGCAGAACAGTTTGGGCCATTGGGCAATGGAGTTCAGGGAAGTGTGCTGCTGAAATATGTTTATGAAGACAAAGTATTGATGCAAAGCCAGATAGGCATCTGTGGAACAAATTTTTTAAGATTAGGGGATGAAGTTATGGGATTAGTGACTGAAAGGCAATGGAGAATCTTCCACTGTGCTAACAAGGGGAGAGATGAAAGTATTGCTTAAGAGCAGTTAAGAATTCTTAAACAATATTCATAGTGAGAGAATTAGTTTAGACATGAGCAATTAAGAATTCATATCCATGGCTAATCCAGAAGAAAACATATTTAGAAATAGAGATTGAGCATAGGGTGTATTCAAACAAATCCTAAGCTATTCTTTTTCCCTATTTACTATGATCATGAAACATATGTAAATTATAGCATACACACGAAGACAATAACATGGTTCAGAATAACTTATTGTTCCAGCAAATGACACAGGAATTCTGCAACATAAACAAACATTCATATCCACCTTCAGACAACATAGGAACCAGGAACTCCACCAGCAATTTGTATTAGCAAAAAGGTCTGAGATATACAATACAGCTCTTCTGAGAGAGTTTCACTACAACGGACCCTCAATACATTCTTTGAGGGGATATATATACAAAATAGGATACAAAATATCTAAATAGTGAGTTATTGTGCAATAAATTACACCACCAACTCTCTTAAAAGTAAATGAAAGAAATAACTACAACAATTAATGTTGAGATGGCACCTATCTTTCTGTCAGACAATTTTTGACTTTTTGGATCAGCAAATTTGGCTGTAGCTGTGTCTTTAAATCTACGTTAATTGAGCCTGTTGTCTGAGTGCTTTGATGAGTCACTGTATGGATGCTTCCTGTGATATCTGCGTGCTTGATTATCTGCTGACCTGTACTGTGACTGAGATCTGAATTTTCACAAAAAAAGAAATAATATAGTGGAATCACCTGGGCAGTACTTCCAGCATTGCCTGCCACCAATCAGCTGGAGGTAGCTGATGTCTCCTTATTTTTACAAGTGTTTCATCT
>APFE031744951.1:0-10134 GCA_000404065.3 Pinus taeda
ATATCGGTCAGAAAAGATACAACTCAAATACCATTGAAAGACACATGAGTGGAACCATAATGATAGTCGTTCATTAAACAGTAAAAACAGAGAAAGATTACAACCAAAGGAATCTGACGTTGAACCTCCTCTGACTAGGCAAGCAGCTAAATATGCCTTGAAAAGTGACCTCTTCTCTCTCAATATTTTGGCAGCATAACCCCTCTATATTTCTCAATTCCCACTATCACTCCAACATAATCTCAGCACTCACAATAGCTCTAGCAAAACTCGTTGGTTTAATGCAGGGTGACAGTCATTTATAGATGGAGGAGGAGGGATTATGCATTGTATCAGGACACCTATTGAAGATTTAGCATTATCCCAGAATAGCCACTGAACTTGGTTGTCATGGATAAAAAGATGACACTCGACCATTTTCATGAGATTTTTCCCCCAGAGAACTGCATGAACAAAGAGGAAAAAACACTTCAGTGCGCGTTGGCTAAAAATCATAACCAAACTTAGGTGGCGCGGGCTTTGCTCTATGACAAAGCGTCCATGGACGCGCCCTCTTTTGAGGAACTGAGTCATTGGCGCGGGTAAGACACTGTGGACCCGCGCTAATGGAAAAAGGGCACTTTTTAGGGCTAATCTGCAAAAGGTGTCTTCAGGGAGTTTGAAGTTCATACTCAGGAGAATCCAATGCAAGTGTTTTTAAGTTATGTCACTGGTCACAGGTCAATAAATGCGTCCTCCAATGTGCAAAAGCAAGGGTAACAAGGACGGTGACCAACGGTGACAAATTACTGTGTAACAGATGCCCCCTAAAGCATGAGCCTTGAGAGAGAGAGAGGTGAGGTGCTTTACAAGAACATATATAGCTGCCACCGAGAATCTGCATTGAGAGATACAGTACGATAGTTCAAATACATGATATATGTGGCATGGTCGCAGCCATCCAGTGAAAGAGTCATGTATCAAAATCATGCCTGGATTACAACAGACACAATCCAGGGTCTTGCGCTCCACCTCGACCCGAACATAAGTACAAGTTCAAGCATGTGAAAATGTGAGCTGAAGTCAAACATGCACGAACATCGTCTGATTACCAACCAATGATGAAAGCTGTTAACAGACGCGAGAGGTACCACCAATAATGACAATGGTCCTCAAGGTACTATAGGTACAGTCTACGGCGTGTGAATGAATGAGCCGATGTCGAACACCCGTAGAGTCATCTGATCGGAGGCCAATGATGAAAACTTCGGGTCGAACACGAAGAACCTGCCATTGAGGTATGCAGGCTCCAAGGTACCAGAAGGGAGTCTCTAGGCCACTTTCCTGGATAATGAGCTGAAGTCGACAGGAAGTGATCTTCGTCAAAGGTGGGCCATAATGTTTCCCACATCATCGACACGAGACGAGACGAGACAATGTTGTGAAATAAGATTTATGAACTATTAGACAGAGGTGGTTTCTTTCAGAGGTCAACTTCTCTTGAATATATCGGCGGCACGACAGTAGAGTTGGCAGTATTTGACATCAATGGATTAGGGGTCATGATGACGAGGCAATGAGCAGACGAGAGGTCAAATAGGATTACCCAAACCCACGGAGGCAAGTGAAAAAACAAGATGAGATATCCCGACCCTAACACGAAAGCAGAGAAGTGCCATGTTCAAGAGAGACATACTGTCGACACGACGATAATTACGGTTCCAAAATTTTCTTTTTACCCCGCCATTCCTGGCGAGTACCCCAATTATTTTTAACAGGCTTGATGGGGATAGCATATGCTTGTGGTATAAGTTCGACCTTTGGTCGAATCCAACCTAGTAAAAGTTTAACGAGCCCTAGGGGGAGAAGCTCGAGTCTCGTCATAATGATGAGTCAATGTCGTCAGGAGTTTAACGAGTGTCGACACAGGTAAAACTCGGAGTCTTTTTCATGTTTAGAGAGTTTGAAAAAGACACAAAAAATAAAACTCCAGAGGTCCTTTTTAAACCAAAATTGAAAATTTTAAACCAAAAGAAAATGAATTATGGGGTTTCAATTTATTCATTTTATGTTAAGTCGAGTATTTTCAAATTTTATTTTCATTGAGAATTACTTCCCATGATTTTATTTTCATATCATGTATGAGTACAATAGGAAATATTTCTATATATTGTTCTGTTGTTCTACATTGTTTAAATAGATCGTTAATGATTTTAAATTAGAAATGGGAAAATTAGGGTTTTATTTAATACAGGAGCCTTGCCATCGAACTTCCTCATATCCATCTTTGGAACATGGTGGTTCTTCAACCCAACATTAGATTCTATGAAATCATGATGAACATTCCTTTTGTTCTCATCATGAGTTTCTTTAACTACCCTTTTGCCATTAGTAGGTAATTATTGTAGCAAATTTGCCAAAACTATCTTCAAATCTTCCATGTTGCCTTTAATATTTGCTTATATACCATCCATGCCATCCATCTTAGCTTCCATCCCATCCATCTTAGCTTCCATGTCATTCTTCTTGACTTCCATGCCATTCATATTAGCTTCCATGCCTTTATTTAATCCATTCATCTAAGCTTCTGTTACTTTTTGTGAAAGTGAAAATTGTTGAACTCCGTCTCGTAATTTTGATATATCATGTTGCATTTCTTCCTGTTCTTCATGAGTCATGGTAGAGCTTTCAGGTTGCTTACTAGGTGTTTCCATTTTCTTTCTTTGAGGCATCAATTAGTGACAATTATGCCTCAACATGCCCTTTGAATCACTTAAAACTAATTTTTCAAACCAAATTTGTGCAAATTAGAAAAAAAACTACACACCTTCTTTTTGCATTGTAGGATATCGATATTAAATCTATTGTATCTTTGAAATTCTAGATCCTCAAGGTCTTAAATTACAACCTTAGATAGCCCTCTATGTCCTATTTTCAATTCCACCAACCTAATCGAAGGTGGAATTTCCAAGAAAGCGTTATGCCCAATATCCCTAGATGAAATGATTATTTACTTTTTTAATAGAGTGAACTTGTAGGATGTGCCACCTGTCATTTTTTCGACCTCCATATGTGAAATCGATACACATACAAGTATATTTTCTCTTCTTTTTATAACTTCTTATGAAATTTTAATCATATGCTCAAAGAGAAATCTATGACGGTCACTTGTTTGGGATGTAATTTGGGGAGATTGCAAAAACCCTAACTTCTGTCATGAGAAGAGATCGGAAATTTGAACCTGAGGTTCATTAAGATTTCTTCTCATATGGGTTTTAATTTCAGCTATGAAAATGTCATAGAAAACTATTTATAGCGAAAATTCCATGAAACCATAGAATCCAAAGCTCTGATACCAAATGTTATCCAACCAGCTCATAAAATAGAAGAAAAGATAGATCAACAACTACAAAATCAGCCTCTTCAGGGGGAACTCCTTTGCATTATAGAAATGAAAAATTATTTCATGATACAAATGATAAAACCTCCTTTCTATATATAAGAGTCTAAGGGGTCACAATATAATCAAAGTTGACATAAAAATGATAATATAAGGGCACAACAATTAGAATAGCGTCTTTTTATGGGGCACACTAACAACAATATGGGCACAATAGGGGAACAACAATAATAATAAGAGACACAATGATAATATTAATGGCGGAATCACTAGTATTATGGAGACATAACATAAAACATTTGTAGAATTAATTTTTATTCCTTTATTCAAATGAGTTGTGTATTTTTCTAATAAAATAAAATACATTATAAAATTCAATATCCAAACAATTAAAATTCAAAAAAGGAAAGAAAATCAAATACATTGAACATTTAGATTAGTTTTCCAATTTCATGTTACAGATTGAATTTCTCCAATCTCGTAGGATGGAATGTTGTATTGGCCATAAAATTTTATGAAATACAATGTACAAATAACTATAAATGAAAATATGAAAAAGAAAATCAAATGCATGCAACATTCAAATTTGTTTGATGACGTGAATGAAATTTATGGGATGGCTCCTCTTTTATCATAACATTAATAGATGGAACATTTGGGGAGTTAATTTTTATACCTCTATTTAAGTGAGTTGTTTCATGTTCCAAGAAAATAAAATAGATTATAAAATTGAATGTCCAACCAACCAAAAAAATTTCAAATTAAAAACGAATCAAGCACATGGAGTCCGTTATTTGACCCCCAGTAGGAACAATTGGGCACTAGTCCACTTTGGATTTGTCTCTCGGGACTTCCCCTGCACTTCTGGTCTGAGGACATTTTTACTTGCATTGGGAATGCATTGGGTACATTCCTTTATTATCATAAATCCTACATTAGCTCTGGAAACAAATCGATGGCGTGCATCTTGGTGCACTTGGACACCACAGAAGGACTAGAGGAGTAGATTACTCTTCAGTGGAAAATATTCACTAGAATCTAGATTCTAGATTATGAAGGGGTGTCATTAAAATGTAGAAGGGCTGACAAGGTAGGTCATCTCTACAAGGAATGCCCTTTGGTCACTGCTACCTCCTGTCCCACCCAAGAATCAGATGGTGCCACCTCTATTGCTTAAGCATCTACATAGGAGAAACCTACTCGTTCCTCTCATTCGAAGCCACCAGATCATTGTTTTGCTCACGTGACTACTTTGGCTTCCCCAAGCCTCATTCACCTACTACGACAAGATCATGGGTCGCTACTGCGCCCGCTCTCTCTGCCAGTATTTCTCATCCTCATTTCTCTTCAATTTCATTACCTTTATCTACTTCTACACAACAATTTCATGGCACTTGCATCCATTGCAAGCATTTCTTGCATTTCACTCTCATCCCCTCTGAATTCCCCCCCCCAAAAAAAATCCTATTCCACTGCCTCGCCTTCTATACCTCAGTTTTTTATTAATCCTCCTTCTCCTGGTGCATCGGTATCCTCTGGTCATTATCATCCCTACAATCTTCTCTCTCGGAGGAAACACCCTCCTGAGCCTTCTGCGATTGGCCTGATCTCGCCTCCTAAATTCACCAAGCCTAGAAGGCGTCGGCACTCCTGTATTTCTAACACCATTAGCCAAGCAGGGGTGGATGTGGCCTAGGGCAAGAAATCTAAACTTGATAAGGTTCTT
The DNA here is from genome assembly GCA_000404065.3 of Pinus taeda. Lineage (NCBI taxonomy): Eukaryota > Viridiplantae > Streptophyta > Pinopsida > Pinales > Pinaceae > Pinus > Pinus taeda. Next base: position 5,106 of record APFE031744951.1, read on the forward strand.
ATAGCACTCGACACCCTCCACCTATCTCATCCATGAAGTGGGTCTCTTTTTACTATACATGGTTGGCTAGCCCTGCTAAAAGATTAGCCCTCACAAGACTATCGGATTCTCAAAAGATAAATATTATCTATCTACCAGAAACCCTTGGGTTGGTTGAGTAGGTCATCTCTATTTTAAATTCCCTAAAGTCCGGATGGACCTTCCATGCACTAGATGTCAGTGGACGGTCTGGGGGAATTGCACTTGGCATTAACCCCCGCACGATTAAGCTACATACATCTTTGGGAGGGGCTGGATTTTTGGGTATGGATATATACTTGAAGTTGTATCAAGAATTCATAATCATCAATGTTTCTACACCCTATCATAACAGGGTTGAATTCTGGAATCATTTACTTAACCTATCTCTCACTAACACAGACAACCTCAATCTGGGAGGGGACCTAAATTTTTCAATTGGACACACGAACTCTTGGGGACACGATGCCTAATTGGACCCCCTCTCAGATATTTGGAACATCTTCTAGAGTAGTACCATCTTGTTGATATCCCTATGAATAAGCTACAACCAGCTTGGCGTAACAAAAGAATAGGAGAAGCATCACTATCCAGAATACTGGATCGCTTCTTAATCAAGGAGAGTTTGGTAAGAGCCTTGAGAAACATTCGTCAATGGGTGGGTTGTGGTGGCATATCTGACCAATCCCCTATATATTTGGATTTGTCAGGTTCCTTTCTAAAACCAAAGGCCCTATTTAAATGCAATTCTATCTAGCTGATGGATTCTAATAACATCAAATTTGTTAATGATTATTGGCATGCACATCCACCTACATAGGGGAGATCCTATATCATAAGTCTTTTATCACAATCTAAATGAACTAATGCGTCTATCTATTCAATGGGCTAAAAGAGAATGAGATCGAGACGATCAAACTCTTAGGTTCATTGAAGACAAGCTAGCAGATCTGTTGGACGAGAATGGGTGGGGTTTCTCCACTACAGAAGCTAAAAATATTCTCATTGACCTGGAAGCTCCATGATCCAAAATTGTCAAAGAACGTGAGGAGACCTAGCACCTCAAGAGTAGAGCTATCTCGTTATAAGATGGGGATGACAAGTCCATGGCCCAAATGGATGGTTCGTTGAAATTTATCTAGCTTTCTTTGAAACCATGGGAAAGGACCTACTTAAGGTTCTGGAGGAATGTAGGTTAGTTGGTCATATGTATGAGGTTGTCAACTCTACTTTCATTTCCGTCATCCCCAAAGTGGACTCCCCTCTTCCTTTCAATGATTTCAAGCCTATATCTCTCTGCAACTGCCTCTATAGAATTATTGCGAAAATCATCGCTAATCAATTAAATCCCATCCTATCTTCCCACATATCATCCAAGAAATTTTTCATTTTTGCATAATAGACAAATACATGAGGCCACTGACATCCCACAGGAGGTCCTCCACTCCATTAAGATAAGGCATTTAAAAGGATCCATCCTCAAGATCGATATTTCTAGGGTGTTTGATTAAGTCAACTGGTTATACTTAAGAATTCTCCTTACACACTTAGTCTTCCCTCTCTCTTTCATTCAATGGATAATGTGTTTTATCACCATTGTGTCCTTCAACATTCTCATTAATGGCTTGGCCTCCAATTACTTTCACTTAAAGCAAGGCCTCAGACAAGGATGTCTTCTTTCCCCTCTCGCTTTCCTCCTTGTAATGGAAGGACTAAGTAGGTTAATATTATAGGAAAGATGAGACAGATGACCTTAGGGTATCAAATTACAAACAATTTGCATCATCTCCCACCTACTTTTTATGGACGATGTCTTATCTTTCCCAGTGGGGGAATACAGGACTTCTCTATTTTTTATGATATCATGCGTTTTTTTTCCACTGTAACTGGTATGGAATCCAATCAACTGAAATATACAATCTCTTTCGCATATTTTTCCCAACAAGAAATTGAGATCGCTCTTCATAAGTTCCCTTTTCGAAGACTTTTTCTGGAGCATGGACTCAAATATCTTGGTTTCCATATCAATCTACATAGTTACAAAATATCGGATTAGACTTGGCTCATGGCCAAGGTGGAAAAAAGATTTCATAATTGGAATCATAGGTTCATGTATGGGCGTTTACTCATTAAATCCGTCCTTGAGGCAATTCTGGTGTACTGGATCTCCTTAGCATGGTTACCATAAGAATCCTATCCTGATACAAAATATTTGTTGTAGATTCCTATGGAATGGTTACAAGGAGTGGAAGCCATTTCCTTGGGTGGGCTGGAGTCAAATCCCGCATCCTAAGAAATGGGGTGGCTATGGTATAAGGATATTACTTCTTTTGCACATGAACTTGCTGCCAAGATGGGATGGCATGTTCTCATTACCCGGAGCCTTTGGACTTATGTCGTCCATCACAAATACATTTTGCTTTTTCATTATTTCGATTGTATTTGACTCTTGAACTAGCATAGAATAGGTATATCGATGATCTGGTAGGGTGTCATACACACTCTTCCTACTATTAGAAACTATCGTGCATGGCGTATTAAATCTAGGACATCAGTACGCTTAGGCATGTACCTATGGTCAAGATGTTCTAATATGTACAGACTACCCCCAAATCTTATTACCTTTCTAAATGATCGAGGCATAAACTCGATTTCTAATATTGTAGATCTGGAGAATACCACCATCTTTGCAAATGCTTGGAAATCATCTGACTTGGGAATCACTATACAATGGCATCAGAACTGGGTGGGCTATACCTCTGCACTAACTAAATCACATGTACATATGAGGGAGGAAAATGATGAACTCATTTGGGCACCTAAAAAACACAAAAGTTATTCCTCGAAAGATGGATATCCTACCATATATGCTGCTCACGAGCCACTTGTTCTGGCTAAGTGGTGGTGTACTATTTAGAATCTCAAATCTCCCATATGCACTGGGATTTTTTATGTGGAATGTCCTTATGAACAAAACTCTTACAGGGGAAAATTTGATGAAGAGGTCATTTGATGGTCCCTCCTAGTGCATCCCCTGTCAAGAGGTCATTGAATCAAATAAAAATCTCTTTCTCACCTACCCTTTCGCTATCAATTTATGGAAACAATTTCTCTCCTCTCTAGCTATTAGACAATGATGGCATGGAGATAACATTCAGACTTATTGGAATCATTAGTGGACTCATACCTCGAACCAGAAAGCTCACAATTTCCCCTTACTTATTTATTGCAAAATCTAGTTGAACAGGAATGGCATCATATTTTGAGAAAAAGCTACCCATTGGCCTATCTCTATCACCCATATTATTAACTCATTTGAAGAAATTGTTGATGACAAGCACACTCCTCCTGTCTCACCTATGACACCTGAAGTTATTTACCGAAATCATCATTTGGCATACTTTGATGGATCTGCACAAGAACAAGGATGTGGGCGTGGGTATCTTGCTGAATCTATCTCATAGACATTCTTACCCCATCCAGATGAGTTTTAGGGTTGGGACAAATAACTATGTCAAACTCATCACTATTAGACATTTGCTCCATTTTGCATTGAAACATGATTGTAAGCACCGTCATATTTTTGGAAATAAAAAACATTATAAAATTGTTCAATAACACATATACATGTCATGTGCACACACTGAGGAACATATTGGATGAATCTATGCATCTAAAATAAAAATTAGATTATATTTCTTGTCATTACATTTACAGGGAATGCAATCAAATTATAGACGAACTATCCAAGGAGGTTGTGGTCCAGCCCAGTGGTTAGTGGCTAATTCAGGAACAACCGGATGCTGAAAAATACTAGTATTAGCACCAACCATATATAGACCACCTATTTTAGGGGGCAAATAGACCCTAATAAAATCTCATTTTTTCCAAATATTATCAGATCATTATATTATGCTCTATATATCATTGCATATATCTATTTCAAAACAAGTATGGTATACCCAAGGGTTAATTTTGTACAAACATTAGCCTTTGGCATCTACAACATGTAATTTTCTCAAATCATAGAAAATTGTGGGAAAAAAAGAGTTAGCTGAATATGGAAACAATGACTTCCCCTAGTGTTTTCTATAAAATTTCAATTTTTCTAAGAAAACACGTTGCAACATGTAACTCACAAAACATAATATGACTAAAGAATGCAGCCATGTTTCATTTTTTTTAATTTTTTTTTTTGGTTGAGAATGAAGCCAAATTTGTGACCATTTCACTTGGAAGTTCCAAACCAACACATTTCAAAAAATGTAATGTAAGTCACTACTATATGTTTCAAAAATAATGCACCCACGTTTGGCACCATTTAAATGGAAAGTGAAATGTTTTATAATGTAAAACAGGGAGCCAACTTTTAATATTTTTTTCAATTTTAAGATTCATTTTTTTGTAATCTTGATACACGTTTTCATTTTTATCTAATTTTTATACATGGTGATAAGTAATAGGCACAATAAATTTTTAATCATCGTTTGCTAAAAAAATATTTTAAACAAGGTTTAAAACCATGATTTAAATATGCAAAATGTTAAAGAGTTATAATTCCATTAGTTGATATAGTGGAAAAGACTAGAATATACTAGCATCTTTCAATTTAAACTATCATATCAAAATAATTAATTAAAAAAATGATTAAATTGTCCAATTAGATGAACATAAAAATTGAAAATGGAAAACTTCAATACAAAAAATTAAAATTGTTAATATAATAATAACATAGATTATATAATAATAATGATTAATATACTAGTTAAGTTGTAGTTTTATGTTAAGTTGTAGTCTTAAAATGATATTCTTATGTTAAGTTGTAATTTTTTATATATATTTGAAACATATTTTACTTATTTTCCTGATATTTGATAAATAGAGACTAAAGTTAATTTATAAAAAATAAAAAGTAAATGAACTAAAAAAAAGTTAAGACAAAATATTGAGATGTCTAATCAATAAAGAAAAATTATATCGATTACATCTACATCAAAAATAATGATTATAT
>APFE031744956.1:0-59002 GCA_000404065.3 Pinus taeda
TTATTGAGGTTTTGTTGGTTTACTATTAAGATTGTTTGAATGTTGGGTCACGTTTAGAAGTCTAATCATATGGTAGTTCGCCCCACCTAAAAGGAAAGAGTTACACAAGGACAAAACATATTTTATCTTAAGTAGAGTGCTCTAATTGTATGTTAATTAGACCACCAATATAATATGTCACTTTACCATTTCTTTCCATAGGCTCTTATCAAATGTACCATTTTTCTATATAAAGGTTCTAACCTTTGTCATTAGCTCTCTTGAAGCCACGTGATGATATTTGTGATATCTTTGTAGAGAAAATGAGGAAGTTTCCATTTCTTCTTAGCGGGGTAGCAAAATAAACTTCTGCAAAAATATTGCATGTCAAATCTCATCTTAATTTTTTGGGTTTCCTTGGACTAGTGTAACAATATAGCCTAGTTTCAAGAGATGTTTGTGGTTGTGTAATGCTATTATATTAATAAAATGGGTAAGATCAGACACATAATGTACAAGTAAAAGATTACGAGCATAGATCTATCTTTATACCAAATCTTTTAATTAGTAGGAGTTTATACTTGACTTTTTAAGATGAATCGATCTATCTTTATACCAGAGCTTTTAACTAGTGGGAGCTTATACCTATCTTTTTTATCTTTATCCCAGATCTTTTAACTATTGGGAGCTTATACCTGTCTTTTTAAGATGAATCCATGCTCTTCTCCGCATTTTATAAGTTTTTGATCATAATCCGACCTAGAAATCTAGCCTTTCATTAAATTGTATTCCATTTTTTTTTTTTTTTTTTTTTTTTTTTTTTTTAATTTAATTTATAATTAATTTATTATTATTATTATTATTATTATTTTTCGGAGAAAAAGCGAAACTTTTTATTGAAATGATGAAAAGTTTACATTGCATATGCCTTGCATTCCTTTTGCTGTAATGTAAAAGACCATACAACTGTTGCCATCAAAACTGTCCTTCCTAAGAAGGATCTCCTGTCTAAAGAAAAACTGCTGAAAATGGTTGAGTCGTGGGCTCTTTACCCAGCCATAGACCTTTAGCAACCATTCAATACAAACAGTCCAAAAACGGGTCTCCTCTGGAGAGGAAAACAACCCTTACAGGAAAAAAGATATAGTATAAATTGAGTTTTTGAAAGTTTTCATTTTTGCCAAGTTCAAAAAACAAAAAAGAGACTATGATAATAGCATCAAAACATAGATGAAATATAGGACTGTTGCTGCATCCCAGTAACTAAGAATGAGGAGGCTGATATGACACACGGATCTGCCCATGATCCTCCTCTACAATTTTCTAGCTGCCCAGATTCTGCTGCAAACCTTCCTTAGAAAGTTTGTCGGCTGATTCATTTCGTTCCCTGTATATATGACACAAAGAGAAACTGTTAAAAGAGATTTTTAGGTCCTTAAGTTCTTCAAGTAATATTTTTAACATATAATTTTTGCAAGTGCTTTTTCCGTTAACCCAATTAATAACGTTGAGAGAATCTCCGAAGATCTGAATCGTGAAGATATTCCTTTGGATGAGCCAACAAAGGAGGAGTTTTAAGGCTGACAACTCTGCATAGTTGTTTGTTCCAGTCCCTAGTCCCACTGAAGCTTTTATAGACTGATTTGCATTTACATGAATAATCATTCCTGCACCTGCCCTATTGTTCTGCGAGGCCCCATCAAAATATGCCCAGGGGATGCCTTCTTTTATCTATTCTTCCCTAGATTGTCTTGGAGTTTTGATCTCCTCTGGTTCAAGAATGTTTTGGAAGATGGAAGTACTTTGGATTGCTATTGATGATGCGAGGGATTCCTTGTCCTGAAAAATACTCCGGTTCCTGGCGATCCATACCCCCCAGCAGACTATGAGAAGTAAGTTCCGCATGTTTCCTTCTGGATATTGATTCCACCATTTGTCCCATACCTCAGGCAAATTTTCTCCTACCCATTTCCATTTTGTTTTTTTTTAAATAATACTCTAGATTTATTATTATTTTAAAATAATGGGTTAATCATTACAAGTTGGGTGTGCATTATAATTTGTGTTTTATTATTATTTTAAAATAATGGGTTAATCATTACAAGGTGGCCAGTGCATCATAATTTGTGTTTAATTTTGACATTTAAATGCTAAAAATTATATTTATGTAAATCATATAAAATTTATTAAATAGATAGATTTCCATTATTATAAAAATAAATTTTATTATAATTTTTATATAAAAAATTAAAATTAAAATTAAAATAAATTCTAGTGAGAAAGATAATCATTATAGTTTAGTAATTTATTTTAAGCATAGTTTAATTAATAGATACATACTTTCTTTTTTCTAGGTTTCTTTTCTTTTTTCTTTTTTTCAAAATACAACAATTATAAGTTTAAGTTGTTTGTTTTGCATAGCTCCAGTGGTATATGGGTTATTTCATGATAATAAATCTATTTATGGATCTAAAAATATATTTTAAATAAGAAAAAATCACAATATTACTAAAAATTATATCATTAAATTCCAACTAAAAGGTTATTTCATTTTTCACTTAGACTTTTATTGTGTTAATAATTAAATTGATTCTAGAAGAAAACAATTAAAAAACAAATTATATAGATAGCAACAATATACATGATTTACCTTGGAAAAATTCTACTAGGAAAAACTAGACAATAATAAATCAATTATCTTATAGTTTAAAGCATAAAACCTAAAGATATCACAAATACCTTTGTAGTGCTACCAATTGCTTCCTCTAATTTCTTGTGTGAGAGAGATTAGATATGTCATCCACCTTAACTTCCATGCATAATAAAAAAATAGTCAAAACAATAAAGAAAACTAGAAGCACAAATATGTCCAATCAAATCCTTCCCATAAAAATAATGAAATGGGTGATGCCTAATTCAAACCATAAGGGAGAAAAAACAAAGTTCAAAGAAAAAAAAAAGTAGAGATAAATTCAAAAACAAATTAGTCTAAATGGATAACTATAACATAGGTATAAGGTACCAAAAATGCAATGTCAAACCAACAATTTGTTACATCTAGTTAAAAATTCTAGACATCATATGCATGTGTCTACCCTATTAATGGATATTGATGTCCTAGTATGTGATGGTCAAGTGGTACCATAAAAGACAAAGATTTGTTGTCTCAAATCCCAATACAATCATTAAAATGGTAGAAATAATAACATTGTTTTCCTTTGTTAATACCTTGCATATGCTTTACAACTTGGGTGTGTTTATACACTAAGTTTTTGTATTGCCAAAACCATCATTTCATTTCTAGCAATCATGCCTTAACATATACTTTGCAACTTGAGCATGTTTATATACTAAGGTTTTGCATGGTCAAAACGGTCATTCCAACCTTATGTCATATATGGATTACATTGACATAATTACAATAGCCCATCCACTCAATATAACAATAATCTACACCAAAAAATACATACAAGGTTTTTTTGGTGGAATTCCCAAAATCTAGACAGAACCTCAAATTTTGGTTCACCAAAATCGAAACCCAAATTTCATTGTCATAAGTTAGCTATCACTAATTTTCATTATCGCTTTCACCAACCATGCCTTTAACTAACTTGTAATATGGAAATCACGGATTTCAAAGGGGAAATGATTGTAGCATTACTCAACAATGATACTTGAAGGAAGGATGAGGTTACAACTTTTGACAGTCTAGTATTTAAATATATAATGTTTACTTTGTGAATAAAAAATATAGTGAAAGAAATAAGTAGGAAATTTATGGTAAGCTTGAATGTGCTCATATGTGGCATTGACCAACCAATGAAATGTTTGAATCTTCTTCTCTGTGGGTTGATCTCTATCATGACAAAAAGTCAACATTAAAATCAGATGAAAACTAAAATAACATCAAATTAATGCAATATAATTAGTAAGACCAACTCCTAAAATGGATGGAGATTATCATTTCAAGTGCCTTACATCCATCCATTTATTTCGAATTATCATATGAATGGCAAAACTTAAAATGTATGTAAGTTCTACCAAGGTCCCATTTCTTTCAATCCTAACTCAAACATGAAATGTCTTGATATGTATGCACAGTGCTCCACCTACATGCAAAGTGCTCCTCCTACGAATTGCGCAGTAGAATGTTGAATTCAGAAGAAGTTACGGATGAACGTAACACAAAGATAAACGATCTACAATTTAAAATAGATTAATGTGAGCTCAATATTGATCCAACTGTATAGATTGATCCACCACAAGAGACAATTGTTAAATTCAAATTTATAGTTAGGTAAGACTATCACTACGATAATTTCATTGCTAACCTACCTATCCGCAGCCTTACCGGCATTCCTTCAAATGCTGCCCACGTACTGCCTCCTCTCCTACTGTGTGTGATCTCGCTACATGTTTGCAACCCTTCATCCATCTCCCTACGTGCATTCTTCCCCTCCATACCCTCAGTCTCCTCATCCATCGTCAAGTTTCAAACCTGCATAGACAACAAATAAACACTTCGATTTTTTCTATGTATGCAATTAGGTTAGTTTAGTTAGATTCTTTTTTTTTTCATTTGTATTTTAGTTAGGAGTTAGGGTTAGGCATATTTTTTTTTTCTTTTTCAAGTTTCATTTAACGTTTTTTATTCTTTTTATGATTTGCTTTGATTTTTTTTTTTTTACTTTCATTAAAAACATTAAAGAATCTAAAACATTTCAAAAAATCTAAAAAAATTCTAAAAATTTAAAAATTTAAAATTTTCTAAAATCTAAAAAAATCCTAAAAATTAAAACATTTAAAGAATGTTAAAAAACTAAAATGTTTAAAAAAAAATTCTAAAAATCTTAAACATTTAAAAAACCTAAAAAAAGTAAAATTCTGGTGACTAAGGAATTAAACTAAAAATGGATTTACGCTTTCACATTAAAATTTTTAATGTGGCCTATGGTCCATTAAAGTTTCAATTTATTAACCCTTTTGATTTACTGCCATATTTTGATTTCTTCATTCAACTAATTTCCTAAGGAATAATTAAAATTCTAATTTAAAATTCCTTGGTGTTATTTGGTGATTAAATGCAATTCTCATGATTTTTCTATGGTCAAGGTGCAATAAATGTTTTAAATCATATTGACTGTTGGAGAAAGATAATTTTGCTAGATTACCTTGCATGTTAAAGTTTTGAGCATTTTAAGTTTAATTGTTCATGATCGTTGCTTTGCCACAGTATAAATTGCTTTGGGTGACTTCTCATTTATTTAGTCTTTGGTTAATTCAAGTTAAAGGCACTGGTCTATAATCATTTATATCTTGTGGTCGTGACTTAGTTACATTAGCGTTTAATCTATTCATCTGAGTCAATCAAGATTCATTTACATTCATCAAGTTGTCCATCTTTAAGTCTCTTAGAGCCTATGTTCCACATGCCTTTCTCATTCATTCACCTTAGGGACCACCCCCCTTGACTTGTCTAGGAGAGAGTCTAAACGGAGTGAGTAAGGATTAGAGTGACGACCCTTACTCTGAGCGTTGTCGCTGTGCCTAGACACTTTGTGTGACAATAAGAAGCAATTCAATTCCTTGGCTATCTTATAATGGATAAAATTATGGGTACTTCCCGAATCAATCAACACTATTACCTTTTTTTCTTGATGTGTCCTTCTATCTTAAGAGTTTGAGGAGTGGTAATTCCAACCAATGGATTACAAGATATGGTCGGATTCATTTCTTCTTTCTCTAGGGTTTGTTCTTGGTGTATATCCTCTTCTTTTGATGTTTCTTGTTCTTTTTCTTCCTCATTTTCACAACCTATGTAAAATAATTTTTTCTCAGCACACTTATGACCTTTAGTGTATTTGCTATCACAACTGTAACAAACCCCTTTTGCTCTTTTTTCTTCCAACTGTTGTGGTGTCAACCTTGTAGGTTGTGAAAGGCTAGGGGCAACAACACTTCCATCTTTACAGTTGTGAGTGGTAGGCTTCCTTGTTGCCATAATTTTGCTTTCAATTTTTCTTGCCAACTTGAATGCTTTCTCCAATGAATCAGGTTCCCAAAGGCGAACCTCATGTTGGATGTTATCCTTTAAAGTTCCTGTGAACACATCAATCCAATGCTCCTCTGGAATATCTTTTATCCTTACATTCAATTTTTGGAAGTCCTCAATGTGCTCCATCATTGAACCCTTTTGTTTGAGATTTATCAATTGGCTTGAAAAAGTGTTGCTTTTTGAATCCTCATAATGTGCTATCATTTCTTCTATAAAAAATGCCCAAGTGACAATTTGTTTACCAGAACAAAACCATCTATACCATACAAACTGATTTGGTTCCAAATATAAAGTTGCAATCCACACCTTTTGTGTGTTTTGCACATTATTGAGATCGAAATATTGCTCTATCTGTAGTATCCATGTTATGGGATCCTTGCCATCAAACTTCCTCATATCGATCTTTGGAACATGGTGGGTCTTCAATCCAACATTAGAGTTTATGAAATCATGATAAATATTTCTTTTGTTCTCATCATGAGTTTCCTTTACTACCCTTTCGCCATTAGTAAGCAACTTTGTCAAATCTATCTTCAAATCTTCCATGTTTCCTTTAAATTTTTCTTCTATACCATCCATCTTAGCTTCCATGTCTTATTTAAACCATCCATCTTAGCTTCTGTTACTTTTTGTGAGAGTGAAAATTGTTACACTTGGTCTCATAATTTTGATATCTCATGTTGCATTTCTTCCTCTTCTTCATGAGTCATGGTAGAGCTTTCAGGTTGCTTACTAGGTGTTTCCATTTCCTTTCTTCGAGGCATCAATTAATGATAATTATACCTCATTATGCCCTTTGAATCACTTCAAACTAATCTTTACAACCGAACTTATGCACAAAAAAAAAAAAAAAAAAAAACTACGCACCTGTTTTCTCTTTGTAGGAGATTGATATTGAATCTGTTGTATCTCTGTAATTTTAGATCTTCAAGGTTTTAAATAGTGTCTTGTGGTAGCCCTCTGAGTTCTCTTTCTAACCCGACCAGTCTGATCAATATTGGATTCTTCAAGAAAGATATATGCCAAATCTCCCACGATGACCTGATTATAGACTAGTTCAGTAAAGCAAATTTGTACGACCTGCCATGTGTCACTGTCTCGACCTTCGGACATGAAAACGATACACAAAAAATAACAGTCCGTCCCCTTTCTGCAACTTCTTACGAAATTTCAATCTGATGCTCAGAGAGAATGTTATGACGATTTTCCCAAGGTCACCTATTTGGGATGTAATTCAAGAGCCTGCCAAAACCCTAACTTCTTGTTGATTTGTGGTAGCATTGGATGTGCTCTAGCCATGAAAATTGGTGAAGAGGCTAAGGCACATAATATTTCCAAGACCCAGAAATCGTTTTGAGAAATTTTGATGCAGGAGCATCATGCTTAGAGTATTTATTGTTCATTTAGTTAATTAGGGGGGTGATGTTTTTAGTTATTTTTAAAGAATCTTGTATAAATTGAGTGGAAAGCTATGTGTGAGGCTTTTAGTTGTGAAATATTCTCAACTATGTGAGAATATCAAGGATAATTAATGTGTGTAAATCTCGTAGAAACCTTAGGGATTACGAGACCCTCGAATAGGAATTAGTTGAGTGAATTATGGAGAAAATCATGGATTTAGTATAATCCATAATTATGTAATTATGCTATAAATGTAAGCTTGCGAGGAGAGTGGAAAACAGAGTGTTAGACATAGTTTAGAGGTGTTATAGTGAGCTAAGTAGTAATGAGAATAAATCAGAGCATGAGATGTTCTGAATATATATGTAAATATTGTTATGAATGAAGGAGTTTGTGTTAAAACGTGTTTTTGTGTGATCTTTTATCATGTGATTTGCTTTCGTTGGTCCTTTAATCGTAGGCTGAAACCTCTGTTAAATACTAGTTTTTGTTGGTTGCCAATTGAATGCAGATAGAGATTGAATGAAGAAATGAATTATCATTGATCACAGGATGGATTAATGATGATATATCACAAAAAGATTGACGATGTTTGCCGGTGAATGCGCACGCAATGTAACACAGGAAACGGACCCAAAACGTTATAAGATCGAGTTAGTCGATAAATTCGTGGAGAAACATCAAAGAAGAGCAGAAACTGTCCAATCAACAGATCCATAGATCTAACGAATATCGTGCGCTAACAAGCGCTGAAGTTTAACTCTGAAATCTAATGCAATCGTTTATATAACTGAGTTAATAACTCAATTAGTCTAGGTCATTCATTTAAAGGAGTCAGATCTGACGGTAGTCGCGTCGAAAAATGCACATAGGTTAATATAACTTTCGAACCTAATGAGTTATCGACTGTGGTTTAATCCAGTTGGAGTCTGGGTTGATCGTAGTCGTTCGTTGTGAAGGGACGCGATCCAACAATGATCGCGTGGTGAAGACGCGCGTGAATTAAGTCAAGAATCGGACTGAGAAAGTTATAAACTGGGGTTTTATTTCTTTTCGGTTCCATGGGTATTGAAGTTTTGGCCATATTCTGGGTAAATTAAATAGTTCGGTTGTTTTAACAGAAGAACGAAATTTGAAGGTTTAAACGAGAATTTATATTGTTTTGAGTTCCGCTAAAGAGGTCGGGGTCCGATAATTTAATTAAACAAAGGTTTATTTAATTTAAAATCACTGATATGTGTCTCGATGCAATTTCACCCCATCATTTTGGTATCAGAGTAGAAAAAGATTCTACATGAAGTATGATTATATTGCAGATTTGCTAGTGTTAGTCTTTATAATTGTTATGTAGAGTAATAGCAGAAGAAGGTGAGAAGATTTGCAGCAACCTAGAGCAAGGAGTGCTCATATGGTTCCAAGGAGAGATAACCAGAGACATGCTACCAGACTGAGCTTAGAGGAGAAAAGCTTGGTGAAGCATGTGTAGCAAGAAGGAGACTTGTTACTGTAGAGGTTGATTATAGCTCACAAGTTAAAGTTATTAGTAAGACAAAGAAAGCATATGACAAGGAAAATCAGAGGTGTAGCAGAAGCAAAGGAAAAAGCAGAGGAGTCAATTTTAGAATTTTATTGAGGTAAAGGTATTTTCTTTTATTGATTTGAGTTTGAAGAATTAGTGAAGATGAACATGGAGAAACTTAGGAAAGGTTCAAATAAATGTCAGATGAGCTATGAAAAGCGTAAGATAAGTATTGCAGAGATGAAGCAGAGTTAGATATACTATAGGAATGGTTTCAAGAGAAAGTGAATGAAAACCGAAGATATGGATGGAGAATAAGGAAATGATTCAAGTGGAATCTATTGCAACAGGGATGGAATGCTAAGTTGATGAACAAAATGGAAGAAATACATATTTCTTTGTTGGAGAAGGAGAGACTCATAGGAATTGAGTCACATCAAAGAGGATTTGCTAAAAACCAGAAATTCCATGGCGGGAATTTGGTGCTTGAAGCATCAAAAGAGACCAAAAGGTTTGATATTTTTAAAACTGATAGTTTGTTTGTGAATGCAGGTATGGAATTTGTTGCTATGGAGACAACTAATGACCATTGTTTTGATAAAAAAGTCTTTTGTTAACCTAAAGGAAATTGGGATGATTGCTTTTCATTCCATGAAGTTGAGGTTGCAGCTCAATTGGAGGAAGAAACAATAGCTGAAGAGACAGAAGCCAAAGAAGTTGAAACCAGAGAAACTGTAACAACAGAAGGAAAGGACACCATAGAGAACATCAACTGTGTTGATGTGATTAACAAAGGGGAATCACCCTTAGAGCATAATATGCAGAATTTGGTTGACAGTTTGAGTGATGATAATGGTGAACTTTCAGGTATAGTTCTTACTAATCTCAGCATGATAGAGTTACCTGGTAAAGCTAGGTGCGGATGGTGAACCAGTTCGAGACTTGTTTAAGATTTGGAGACCAGGAGAAAGAAGGATGGCGGGAACAAAAACACAACAGCATGGAAAAGAAAGACTGAAGGACCATTAGCAAAACAAAGTTTGGAATCCTGGAGGTAGAAAGTCATTCAAACTTGTAGTTGACTTGTAGTTGTCACATTACTACAGAAAAGTTACAGACATCATAGATAGGAGTCAATGATTTTTTTTTACATTGGGAGTCTGATGCAAGAGCATCTTGCTCAGAGTATTTATTGTTCATTTGGTTAATTAGGGGGGTGATGTTTTTAGTTATTTTTAAAGAATCTTATATAAATTGAGTGGTAATTTATGTGTGAGGCTTTCAGTGTGAAATATTCTCAACTATGTGAGAATATCGGGGATAATTAATGTGTGTAAATCTCGTAGAAATCTTAGGGATTACGAGATCCTCAAATAGGAATTAATTGAGTGAATTATGGAGAAAATCATGGATTTAGTATAATCCATAATTATGTAATTATGTTATAAATGTAAGCCTGCGAGGAGAGTGGAAAACAGAGCGTTAGACAGAGTTTAGAGGTGTTAGAGTGAGCTAAGTAGTAGTGAGAATAAATCAGAGCATGAGATGTTCTGAATATATATGTAAATATTGTTATGAATGAAGGAGTTTGTGTGTTAAAACATGTTTCTGTGTGATCTTTTATCATGTGATTTGCTTTCATTAATCCTTTAATCATAGGTTGAATCCTTTGTTAAATACTAGTTTTGTTGATCAGCGATTGAATGCAGACAGAGATTGAATGAAGAAATGAGTTATCATTGAGCATAGGATGGATCAATGATGATCTATTACGAGAAGATCGACAGTGTTCACTGGTGAATGCACACACAACTTAACATAGGAAGTGGACCCAAAATGTTATAAGATTGAGTTAGTCGATAAATTCGTGGACAAACACCGAAGAAGAGCGGAAATCGTCTGATCAAGAGATCCATAGATCTAACAAACATCGTGTGCTAACAAGCGTTGAAGTTTAACTCTGAAATCGGATGCGATCATTTATATAACTGAGTTAATAACTCAGTTAATCTGAATCGTTCGTTTAAAGGAGTCAGATCCAACGGTAGTCGCGTTAAAAAATGCACGCGGGTTAATATAATTTTCGGACCCGATGAGTTATCGACTGTGGTTTAATCCAGTTGGAGTCTGGGTTGATCGTAGTCATTTGTTGTGAAGGGACGCGATCCGACAGTGATCGCGTGGTGAAGACGTGCACAAGTTAATTCAAGAATCAGACCTAAGAAAGTCATAAACTGGGGTTTTATTTCTTTTTGGTTCCGTGGGTATTAAAGTTTTGGCCATACTCCGAGTAAATTGAATAGTTCGGCTATTTTAACAGAAAAGCAAAATTTGAAGGTTTTAACAAGAATTTATATTGTTTTGAGTTTTGCTAAAGAGGCCGGGGTCTAATAATTTAATTAAACAAAGGATTATTTAATTTAAAATTCCCGATATGTGTTTCGATGCAGGTTTCACCCCATCAAATTCCATCCAGATGAGGAGTTATTAAAATAATTAAAATTTTTAATGGGCTCCTAAGTCTAAACTTATGAAAAGAAAAATATTAATGGGTATTAATAAAGATAAGGATGAGAAGCTTCTAAGAGACGAGGATCAAGTCTGTTTTAATCTTAGCTGTTGATTAGAGACTTAATCTCGGCCATTGATTCGTCAATAGGAAAAGTATAAGAGAAGACTTGAGGGTCATTTGGAGACACGCTAGTAGATACTGAGTGTCCCAAGGAAAAATCAAATTTTAGAGAGAGTGAAATCGATTTCAGAGGGAGAGTTGCAAGGTGGAGGAAGAGGGGGTGGTTAGTAGTAGTTTGGGAGCTCAAAAGAGGTGATGCAAGAACTCTAAGAGACAGTGCAGAGGGAGATGCAGATCATAGAGATGTAGTGGATGATGCAGAGAAGGACAAAGTAGCGCAGAGCCATGCAGAATGACGCAGGGCTGACGTAGTAGGGAAAGGAAGTCCTCCAGGCCGTCAGAAAGTCTCGGAGAGAAGTCTCAGTTGTTTTCTCCCAGTGTCTATGCAATTTTTTTTTTTTTGTAAAAGCGATTGTTGTTGAAGATTAATAAAACCCTCATTTGCTGCATCGATTTTCCCGCATTGGGTTTTTCCAGGGACAATTGCCCAAAAACAACTGTGTCGATGTGTTTGATTCTTGTGCATATATTTGTTTCCATATAATGGTGTGATATCTACAATAGAATTTATTTTAATATTTACTGAAGGGATTTCATAAATAACTTATTGAGAAATAAGTAGGTAAAATAAATCAGTTGTTGTAATAATAGAATTTATCTTTAGAAATTTTGACATGGTACCAGAGAAAATATTTGGAGATAGGAAGAGAAAATCAATTATGGGTCAAGGGCATGATACAGAGGCATCCACGTCAAGAGACTCGTGCAGATTTTCAGAAGAATGTACAAGAGATAGAAATTTTGAATTCTCTATGCTGGCTTCCAGATTGGAAGAAGAAGTTGCTTGCGTAGAAAGCTCTGCATCATCAGGGGTATGGTATATAGATAGTGGAGCCTCCTAGCATATGACAGGAATCCAGGAATGCTTCTCAAATTATCAGGAGGAAAGAATGAATTTTCAAATCACCATGGGGAATAAGGCAAAAATGTACTCTAGTAGGGAAGGGTACTATATTTTTTCAAATAGAAACGGGAGAGCAGTTCCGAGCTACCAATGTGTTGCATGTGCTAGGATTAGGGATGAACTTAGTTTCCATATCTCAACTTCAAAGCAAGGGCTATGACATTTTCTTCATTAAGGGGAAAGTATATGTCAAACACCCGAGTTGGAAAAAGAAGGTGCAGATCAGAATCAGAAGTAACATGTTGTACAAATTGCGGCTATAATAATCAATGGCACTAATAGGCAATAATGGAGATAAGGATTTGAATGAACTATGGCACATAAGGTTTGGCCAATAAAAATACTTCTGCAACACTACCACTATTTTCTCTACTCTGAAATGTCCAACAACCCGACTGTAGTGCACCTCCCAAATCATCTCGGCACGCTCACTTGAAGGAACACATATGTGTCCTAGGTGGCATAACAGTGCATCTTGGAGGTGAAAATTTGGAATTTTCTCTGCAATTTGGGGGCGCCTTTCCCTTGTTTCAGATTCACAAATTCAAAGTCTCGCTTCTTCTGTTTAAACTTTTGCTCGATCTTGACAGTGTATCGATAAGTCGTGCTGAGTAAGGAGATGTTTAGGAACTCCATCTCATCCTAGATGTACTTGTGTAGACAGTCATTGTAGTTGAGTACCAATTGTCGCTCAGAATCCTTGATACCTAACTTTGTGCGAAGGGTATGAAAAATATTTGTGAACTTCGGGACGTCTTGGTCCCTTCCCTATTGCAGCGTGGTCCACTTTATGTATTTATCCTCGTAGCTCCCAATGGGGTAATACTCCTCCTTGATGGTGTGCCAGAAAGAATTCAAAGTGGGTGCAGCTGAAAATAGTGAGGGTGCACTCTCATCCCTCTTCTCATAGTAGGTTTCCCACGAGTCCTTGACGTGGGGGGCAGTTTTGAGGAGTGCAAAAATAATCTTTTCCCAATTGGAAAAATCATGAACCAAAAAATATCCTTCTAGCATATTTAACCATTATCTATAGCATCCGCATCTATCTAACCTTCAAATATGGGGATATCAAAGTCAACTTGTACCTTAAAGGGTGTGGCGCTTCCAGAATGGATGTGGGAAGGAGATGCGTCGCCTGTGGGCAGTTGTCGAAGGATTTGGGAAAAGTTCTCCATCATTGCATTCCTCTGTCACTTGAGGGCTTCTTCGAACCATATTTTCAAAGGATATCCTGCCCCCTCGTCTTTCCTTTCTTCCATCATGGGAGGTTGTCAGGGTTTGCGAGGCTAATTTTGCAAAGGTTCAACCAGTTCGAACCCTAACTTCCACCCTAACTTCGTTGGGGACATACAAAGAAAAACAGAGAAATAACAGACCGCTCTGATACCACTGATCCAAACTTAAACAGGAATGCAAGAAAATACAGATATAACCATAAATACAGAGTTGCAATATGAGTAACCCTTCATTTCATTAATATCAAAGAACTGAATATGCTTACATATAGAATAGAAATAAACTAGCTTAGGGGATGGTAGCTTATCTATGAGAAAAGATGTGGTAGCCACATGCCTCTGAAATGTGTTCCAATGAGGCTCAAAGGCTTATTTATTATTGAGAAACAATGGAAAACCCTAAACATCCAAAAACCTAACCCTAGGAGATGAAGCGCCGAAATTGTGGGCCCCATTTGAGTAAATTGGTACATCAAATTCTCGAGGTTGTAACTTTGGCATACGATCTCTGTTTGACGTGCACAATACCTCGTCAGAAAGATTTATCTGAGGAATACAACGTTCAACTGCAAACATTAGTTGAAGCCTCATGTTAGGCTATTTTCCAAGAAAACATCGTTGAGGGCCTCAAAATTGCTTCAAAAGTTTAGGACTCGAAAAACTTGCAAAAATAGTAAACTGTGCTACAATTAAGGAAACCAAAAAATTGAAAGAAACAATGGTGGGGCTCCAAGTGGAATAGGCAGGTGGCCACCAATATCCACATGGATTAGTCCTCCCTGCTTAGGAAGCGATGGTCCCCATTGTGTTGAGTGCCTCCATGAGATGGGGAAACTTTTGTTGAACTTGGTCCTTGGTGAGCCACTTGCCTTGGTGCAGGAGTTGGCTAGCTTTACAACTCGATACAATTGGATCTTCTGTTGGCGAGTGTTCTTGATCTGTGTGTCCATGATTCGATTAGTTGTGGCTTGTTCCATGTAGTCTAGGTTAAACTTTGTTGGTGTGAGTTGTTCTGCAGTGTTTAATGTGCCTAGTAATGGTGGAAAGTATGGTCGAAGGCATTCCACATTGAACATTGGGTGCAAGTCAAGGAATGGTGGAAAGTATGGTTAAAGACGGTCCACATTGAACACTAGGTGCAGGCCAAGGAATGGTATAATGTTGAACTCAAAAAAATTGTTCCCTACAGCCTTAGTGATGGTGTAAGTCCCATATTGGAGTGGGTGAAGCTTGCGGTGGGGCCCAACGAGACGCTCCTTCTACAAATTTAACCAAACTTATTCACCCACTTGGAACTTGTGTGGCCCCTGATGTTGATCATGCCGTTGATTGTACTTAGCATTGTTTTTGTCTAATATGTCATGGACCTATTGGTGGATGCGCTGAATGTGCTCAATGAAGTTGTTAACTCTGTCAGCTTTGGACTGGCCATGAGATGAATTTGCTTGAGTAGTTGCAAATGGTATGGCCACATCAATGGGACATAGTGGCTGGAATCCCAACCAGACCAAAAAGGGGTTATGGCGAGTTGAGCTATGGAGAGCCCTGTTGTAGTGTTGCTAGACATAGTGGGGGCTTTCATCCCATATGTGTGGATATACATGCGCAGAATGTGCATGATCATCCTATTGACAACCTCTGTTTGGCCATCAGTCTGGGGGTGGAAATTCGTGGACTTAGTGATCTTGCTATCTAGCATCGACGAGAGACTTGACCAAAATTTACTTAGGAACCTACTGTCCCGATCTAAGATAATGGATTCTGGGATCCCAAAATGTACCCACACTTGTTCAAAGAAGAGCTTAGCAGTGAGTTCTGTTGTGATACTCTTCTTGCAGGCCACCAGAATGGCCATGGTAGAGAATCTATCGACGAACACGAAAACCGGTCTTTGCCATGCTTAGTAGAATGAAGGCCGACATGTAATCCATGGAGTTGGATTCCCAAGGTCGATTAGTAGTGGAAGAGGAGTATATAGGCCTTGCTTCTTGATGGTTAGTTTGGCAATGGCGTAGGTAGTGCAGGATCCGATGTACTTCCCAACATCGTGTTGAAGGTTTGGCCAATAAAAATACTTCTGCAACATTTCCATTGTTTCCTCTACTCTAAAATGTCCAGCGATCCAACTGTAGTGCGCCTCCCAAATATTCTTGTCACGCTCATTTGAAGGAACATAGAAGTGTCCCAGGTGGCATAACAGTGCATCCTGGAGGTGAAAATTTGGCATTTTCTCTGTAGTTTGGGGTGCCTTTCCCTTGCTTCAGATTCGCAGATCCAATGTCTCGCTTCTTTTGTTTAAATTTTTTCTCGATCTTGACAACATATCAATAGGTCGTGTCAGGCACGGAGATGTCTAGGAACTCCATCTTGTCTTGGATGTACTTCTGTAGACAACCACAATACTTGAGTACCAAATGTCGCTCAAAATCCTTGATTGTTAAAATTGGCAACTAGGCCAAACTACATGTGGGTCATCTTAGTTATGGCAGCTGATATTTTTATTGAATCCCTCTCATCGAGAGGTGTAGGATTGATCTAAAGATCATCTGATTCCGTCAAGTATTCATGGAGTTATGAATTTATTTATGTTATAACACAAATTGTCAAGTCGGCCAACGACTTGTGTAGGCTCGGAAGCCCAATAATCATGTCTATTTGTCATCTACGCTTTAGTATAAATAAGTGAGGACTTGAAGTCATTGAAGACACACTCTTCACGTAATCTCCTCTCCACGTCTTGCGTTTTTGGAGAATGAAAGACACTAAAGAGTACGTTGATGCCCTAGTTGCAAATGATGCCCTAATCCAACGCATGTCATGAAGACATCTATCTGCTGGCAAATGAAGACACCTAATACGTAGCAAGGAGACCTGTTCACGCAGCACAAGAACTCACATGGAAACTCATGCATGAAGGAGCAGGTTCGTATTAAGATATGACTACACCTCGGCTAGGGTATTAGTTGCAGTCATGTTTAGATTTCAGAAGCAATCATGACAACGTAGTCAAGACATGAAGCCGCTATCAATGTATGAAGTCGCAGTCATGTATTGGACCAAGGCATGAAGACGCAGTCAAGGTCATGTAGCCATAGTGAGATAGAGCTGCAAGAATAGAAGCCTGGAAGCCGCAGTGATAACGAAATGAAGCATGTAAGAGCCGCAAGAATAGAAGCATAGTTGGCCGTAGTCATAAAATGGAACCGCAGTCAAGGGTTTGACTGCACCTCCCTATAGTAGTCATAAACTCGGGTGCTTTACGAATGTATCACCGTGTATCCTAGCAGCCTCAGCGTATATATGTATATGATAACACTTAGTCTAGTCATGCAAAGATCTGGCCGCAGTTAGACAAGCGAGTGTATCTACTTATTACGCATCCCTTATTCATCGCTCTAGGAGGCCATTATATGTTGGTCTTAAATGCCCTAAATCAGCATATTCTTTGAGTCTTGTATGCTTGAAGGAATCTGGAGCATAGCCTAGATGCTTTTCTAAGCTACAAGCCATAGCAAGCAGCTAAGGCTCATATACATATGGCAGTGTAATAATGTTGCAACATGATGGGCATGGGCAACATGATGATTAATGATGAAAAGGGCATCATGATCAGTAAGACTACATGATAATGTAAAGGGTAGCATGGTCTGTAATGAGACTGTATGATGATGGAAGATGTAGCATAATGGGCAACATGATGATAAGAGCAGATGAGAGTAGCTCAGTCATCAAGGTCCAACACTGTGATGGTACATTATGGTGCTACATAGTAAGGTGCAACAAATGGACGATAAGTGAAGCTGTCACCTTGGAGAATCATTTGAAGCAAAATGTCTTCAACTGATATGAAGTATCATCATTATAGGAGATGATCTATGCTCAAGATAAGTCAAGGCATTGACTTCTGTTGTAAATGTATTATCTCTCTCTCTGTTGAACTTCAAAGAACATAAAAGAAGAATTGATCAAGGGTTTACGCACATTTGGGTTTTTCCTTGGCTAGCACCACATCTTGTGTCCTCTTATCTTGGCTTGTCTGCTGTGATTTATATTTATGTTCTATCTGCAATTTACTTTAATGCTGATGTGTTTGCTAACTATGAAAATTTAAATAAATTTCTCTAGCATAGAACATACCAAAATTTAACATTGATACCCAACTCCGTGTGAATGGTATGAAAAATATTTGTGAACTCTGGCACATATTGGTCCCTTCCATGCCGCAGCATGGTCCACATTATGTATTTATCCTCATAGCTCCCGATAGGGTAATACCGCTCCTTGATGGTGTCCCAGAAAGAATTCCAAGTGAGTGCGGCTGAAAATAGTGAGGGTGTACTCTCATCCCTCTTCTTACAGTAGCCTTTCCACTAGTCCTTGACGTGGGGGGTGGCTTTGTGGAGTGCAAAAGTAATCTTTTCCTGGTTGGAAAAATCATGAACTGAAAAATATCCTTCTAACATATTTAACCATTTATCTATGGCTTCCGCATCTATCTGACCTACAAATATGTGGATATCAAAGTTAGCTTGTACCTTAAAGGGTATGGCACTTCTAGAGTGGCTGCTGGAGGGATATGCGTCCCCTGTGGGTAGCCGCCGAAGGATCTGGGCAAAGTTGTCCATCGTCGTGTTCCTTTGCCACTTAAGGGCTTCTTTGAGCGATATTTTGAAAGAATCTCTAGCGCCCTCTTCTTTCTTTTCTTCCACCATGGCAAGCCATTAAGTTTTGCGAGGCTGGTCTTGCAAAGGTTCAACTAGTTTGAGCCCTAACTCCTTATACCATGACCTTGTTGGGGACATGCAAAGAAAAACAAAGAAAGAACAAACCGCTCTGATACCGTTGGTCTGATCTTAAACAAGAATGCAACAAAATATAGATATAACCATAAATACAGAGTTGCAACAGAAATAATACTTCATTTCATTAATTTCAAAGAACTGAATGTGTTTACATACATAATGGAAATAAACTAGCTCGGGTGATGGTAGCTTATCTCTGAGAAGATATGTGGTGGCTACATGCCTCTGAACTATGTTACAATGAGGCTCAAAGGCCTACTTATTATTGAGAAACAATGGAAAACTCTAAACATCCAAAAACCTAACCCTAGGAGATGAATCGTCAAAATTGTGGGACCCGTTTAGGTAAATTGGTACATCAACTTCCTGGGGTCTTAACTTTGGCATACGATCTGAGATCTCTATTTGACACGCACAATACCTCTCTAGAAAGATTTATCCGAGGACTACAACTTTCTCTTGCAAACATCATTTGAAGGCTCATGTTTGCCTGTTTTCCAAAAAAACGTCACATAGGGCCTCAAAATGACTCTCGAAGTTTAGGACCCAAAAGACTGCCAAAAATAGTAAATTGTGCTACAATTAAGGAAACTAAAAAAATGAAAGAAACAGTTGTGGGAGTCCAAGTGGAATAAGCAAGTGGCCACCAATATCCACTTGGATCAATTCTACCCTTGGAGTTTTTACTGGTTGGTCACTCTGGTCAATTGATGTTGGCAAATTTCTAGAACTCCAATATGCCTTGCCTTGCATGAATCTAACATCTCTTCTAACAATAATCCTCCCGGTCCCTAGAATAAAAATCGTATATGCCTTTGAGGTCTCACTGTACCCAACAAAGTGTTGGAAAATGTAACTAGTTGTAGTCTTCATAATTGTCATTATACTCATGTCATTATGTATATCTTATGTAACAAACAAAAGAAGAAAGAAAAATATTATTTTCAACCATGGGCTTCATGCTCTATTTAATTAGTTAATTAGGTCAAGCATGTATTTCATGATCCTAGAGTTTGTCATCTCAAAAGAATATTTATCACGAGTCAAGGGTCATTATTATTTATATAAAATCTTTCTAGGCAAGTTGCAACATGTAAAAGATATTATTTTTGTTTCTAGAAAGTCAAATTTGACCTCCAAGACCAAGTCGACCCTGCCAATGAAAATTCAGCCTAGGAGAGGCCTATTCGACCTCATGAGAATAATATTTAAAGGAAGAGAGTTTGACTCATTTGCCTACTTCAGAAGTTCAATCTAAAGCAAGAAAAGGAAGCAAGAAGAGTGAAGGACAAGAAGTCAAAAGCAAGAAGGAAAATTTGATTTTTGGGTTTGATTTCTCACACACGTGCAAAACTAGGGTTTTTGCAGCTGCTAGGAGGTCGAGAATTGTAGGTCTAAAATAGAGGTTCAAAACTCTGCTTTGACTAGGAATTTTGAATTTTGACTTCCATTGACATTGTTGACTTGGTGCTTGGAGGAGATCTTGGCTTTGGTCTTTAGGTCTTGGATTTCTCATTTGATCTAATTCTATAAGAAGAGAAAATATTCTTTCTTGGTTTTCCCCTTGGAGGGGCTTTGCCCTGGCTTGGAGCCTACATTTTGTGCCCATTGTCTTCTATGATCTTCATGGTTTATGCTATTGATAATTGTTTGATGAAAAGAATCTAACTAAGAATATTAAGAAACTAACATAAGTTCACAAGCTTTTATCAAGGATAAGGATAATTGTTTAAATAACTGCCCTACTAGATTCTCCAACATGGTTTTAGAGCTAAGGTGAAGAGAAGGCAGCTTGAAGATCATCTTGTTGGCATAAGAGGAGGTTGCTTGTCAAAGGGAATCAATTTCTAAGGACACAAGGAAGAAGAACTCATCATCTTAAGAAGGATCAAGCTCTCATTGAAGGAAGGAAGTTTACTATCTTTCTCTCTTTTGAAGGATCTTTGTTATTAAAGGACATCTTTGAAGTTTCTTGAAGAATCTCGAAAGCATCAAGATAATTGAAGGCATCATCAAGAAGGACACTTGTTTGACAAGCAAGTACCATATTGTTCTCCATGTCTCAATCTACAAATAAAATCACTTCATTTTGCAATGAAAACAACAAGCTTGTTGGATCAACAAACTTCCTAGCATGGAAGAAGAGGATTGATTTGGTGCTTACAGAAAATGAAGTCATGAAATATGTTCTTGGAGAAATTACTCAACTAGACAAAGAGAAGACTCAAGAATTAGCAAGATACAAGAAGGGAGAGGTCAGGACACAAAGGATTCTTATTGAATCCATAAACGATCATCTCATTCCCTTTGTTGTTGATTTGAGTTCATCTAAAGCAATCTATGATAAGTTGGTGAAATTGTACTATATAAGTACATCAGGTTCGAAAATATCCTTGAGAAATCAACTATATAAAAAAAGGATGTCAAAGAATGAATACATGTCCACATATCTTATGAAAATATCACAATTGAGGGACTAGATCAAGGGCTTGGGGAAGTCATTTCCGATTCAGAGATGACTACTTGTGTACTAGATGCTTTGCCACCTGAATGGAGCAGTTTTGCAACTAGTGTCTACTCATGAAAGTTCACTACCTTTGATGAACTATGGGCTCAATGTATCATCTAAGAAACAAGGATAAAGGCAAAGGATGACACCAAATCAAATGAAAAGTCTCAAGCCTTTGTTGTCAAATCCAAGAAGAAGAAATGGAAGTTTGGAAAGACCAAAGGAAAACTAGATATGTCCAAGATACAATGCTTTGAATGCAATGAGTATGGACATTTTAAGAGGGATTGCCCAAACAAGAAAAACATCAAAATGAAGGAAAGAAGTGGAGCTCACATAGATGAAGAAAAGGAAGAACCTGAGAAGAAGTCGAAAGGTGAAGATCCCAAGGATCTACTATTGAAAGAAGTTCCATCTCTATCAAGTTTATTTGCAATTTGTCTTTCTTTTATTAGAAAGTAGTAGTTAGAGTAAACATGCATCATTGCATTTTCTATAAGAGGCTTTGTTCTTATGAAGCATGGAATCATAGAAGGAATCATATGATAGTAGAATACTTAGAGTCCACATGATCAAATTGCTTTGGAAGAAGTCATCTAGCTGGCAAGAATGAGAAAATTGGGACCATTTTGCATATCATAGTTCATCCAAGCATTTTCTAACATAATGTTAGAGGCAGTCATCTTGCAAAAAGGATCACCATGGTCCTCCAATAAGAACCATCATTTAGGGGAGTTTCTTTGATATTTGGAAGAAGCATTATGACTTAACTATATTCCATTGAGTATGAAATCAATGATCTTGAAGGATGAAGGGATGATGATGGTCAAGTTGCGGTTTGAAAGGTAGAATTGATGTATTTCTCTTGTTTTGAAGGGAAACTTATCTTCGATAAGGAGAATCAAGCTCATTCAAAGGAAGGATGGCTTGATGGTTATATGAAAGAAAAGGTATGCGTGTCTTTAGTAACTCTTCTCTAGAAGGTAGAATTGATATCCATAAGAATCTTGCAGAAAGAGTTGGTCATAAGAGTGTGCTTAGTAACATAAGCATGAAAGATCTTCCATATGATTATTTGATGCCTAGAAGAAGTTTGGTATGCTTTGGAATGACTAAAGATCAAGATTCTTCCATAAGATATCTTGAGAAAAGGCCATCATGTTAAGGTGATTATGATATTGATGTTTTGGTATTGGTTGTCTGGTTGGTATATGATTTTCTACCTAGAAGAATGTTGCAGAGATACATAATGGCAGTTGAGGAAATCATATCTACAACTGTGTGTTTTGAACTAAATTCAATGAATACATGGATTGAGTGGATGCTTTGGTAATCCTTGAATAATTATGTGGTCAAGATCTCTACATCATCTTGATATTGAAAGGTAGTAGTACAAAAGGATAACTTGATGTTTATGTTTCGATAACAATGAAGATCACTTTCGTGATTTGAGGGAGCTATGACTAGCTCTACTTTGATTGGCTCAATATAATTCCTTTGTTGATGATGAATATAGGAAAGTGATATGAAAGGTTGATGGCCTGAACCTTGTCACAGAATGAAGAAATTTTGGCTCCATTACAAAAGCACAGTATGATGAGATGCAAAAGGAATGAAGAGCCTTGTAGCTACTACTTGAAGATGTCCATGAAGAACTAGTAGTTGATGTATTGATAAAGACACACTAAAAAGATTATGGCAATAACTTCCCAGTTGAAAGGAAGTAAGGAATCTCCTCTATGCTTAAGAGGGAGTAAGAAGTCTCCTTAAATGATTAAGAAAGAGCAAGGATCTATTCCCTATTCAAGAGGGAATGAGGATTTCCTCTCTGATTGAGAGGGAGTGATATTAGACATCATATTCTCCATGTGTCATGCACTAGAATAGGATTAACAGTCATAAATCTAAATGAAGGCACTAGGAAGGAGAATGGAGGATTGGATAAGCATTTGAGATTGATAATCCTTGAGGACAGAAAATCCAAAATAGGAAGTAGACTGAGACTCTTTGAGGATTGGATAGGGTATCCAAGAAAAGAGTGGTCGAAGTGGACTGATATTCTTTAAGGATTGGAAATCCAAGAAAAGAATAGTCCTAAAAGGACATACCTAGTGAACACTCGAATGGGTTATGTGCCTTACAATATAGTGTGGTGTCTCACGTAAAGCCTCCAAGCATTATGCTCTAATATAAGTAGAGGTTGTCAGTGAAAGCCTTAATATGTTGACAGTGTTGGTTATGATGTTGATGCTTAAAGATGGCTTATCAATCTGAATCTTATGAGAATATTTAAGTTTGAGAATATCCTTGTATAGGTTGTACAATTATGAATACCTCCCTAGTTAAGAGGGAGTTTTGGAAAATTTAACTAGTGTCAGTCTTTATAATTGTCATTGTACTCATGTCATTATGTATATCTTATGTAACAAACAAAAGAAGAAAGAAAAATATTATTTTGAAGCATAGGTTTCATGCTCCATTTGATTCGTCAAGCATGCATTTCATGCTCCTAAGGTTTTTCATATCAAAAGAATATTTCTCATGAGTCAAGAGAGTCATTATCATTTGTATAAGACCCAACTGGACAAATTTTAACATGTAAAAGATATTATTTGTGTGTCTAGAAAGTCAGATTTGACCTCCATAACCAAGTCGGTCCTGTCAGTGAAAATTTGGCCTAGGAAAGGCCTATTCGATTTCATGAGAAGGGGTTGTCACTTTGATCCCTACTTTCTTTTTTTAAGCTCTCTCCTAAGCAAGCTAAGGGAGGTAGTCCCTAAAGGATAAAAAACTAAGGGGAAACTTGTTGAAGTCAAAAAGTCAAAGAGATCAAGAGGCAAGGAAATCACTTCTCTCAGTAACTTGAATAAGATAGACACCAAGTTTGGCTATTATATTGAGCAATGTAAGATAGATGGATTCAATTTAATTGATACGACACTTAAGATGAAACAACAAGAGACCAGTGCCTTGATAACAATGGCCAAATAAATTAAAGAACTTGCACGAGATATTTCAAATTACAAGATAAGTAGTGTTGCAAATAAATGTTAGTAAGATAATTAGAAATATGAGTGATAAACTTTGAGAGAACAATTGCAAGGAACATAAACATGTTCGGACAATGAAATTTGAAATGACAAGATCAATAATGAAAGCTTGAAATTATAGATTAGCTCACAATTCTAATTACCAATGATGGATGAGATGCAAGATCTATCTAATGTGAAATGCAAGATCTTGATTGGTTTTAATTAAGATGCCTAGTGTAAGTGAGAGCCTTCTCCTCAATTATTTTGAAACAAGTCTCACACGAGGTTGTAGAAAGAAGTCCAAGGGAAGGAGGCTAAGGCCTCATTAACGATACCTACCCTAGAGTTCTAACAACCCAAATGCCTCCATTCCTGCAAGGGATTGCCCATAAGAGAACTGCAAGGTAACCTGTTTTAACCGTTGAGCAAGGGTCAAGCTTCGTAAATTGGATGAAGAAGGTGGTCCTAACTTTCTATCAACCAAGCTTATGCTTGGAGGTAAGTTTTAGGAAATGCATAACTAGACTAGAATGATGATGTGAATGATGAGATTAGATAGTCAAAGAGTTACAATGATGACAATATGCTTCAATGGGAGAGATATAAAACACTTATAACCAAGCTTATGAAATATCACTTTGAATACAAGGCTACAAGATAACCAATGAAGCACCTTAGGATTACTTAATGAAACTATTAGTCAACAATTTCAAGTGCCTTAGTTATGATAACTTTCACTTAGATGAGATAGAAATTAGGAACAAGTGAAAATTTAATGATGCCAACACAAAAAACTAATGACATATGAGATAGTTAAGAGTGAATTAAATGATAAATGCAAACAAAGACTAGATCTAACAATGATATCAATGAAATCCTATCTAATCAATGAGAGCAAATAGGCAAGGTTAGTATTCCAAGAGGAAGAAGAAGAAGCTCCTCCAATACCACAAGAAGATGAGCAATTCTACCAAATACCAAAGAGAAAGGCACGAGATAGTATACTCCAATGATCAATAACTTGCACCAGACCTTATGAAACCCTACCAATCAATAAATGGCCCACGGTCAAGCAAGATCAATGACTAAGAATGCTCATTAAACCATCATGTATTAATGTGATGCTTCAAACCTATAGCACGTTGTGTTCTATAAGTGGCTCTTGGCTAAGGGAAACAAGGCTTCTAGGCCTAGTGCCCTTCCTCCAATGACTAATGTGTCAATTGCAAAGTCCAAATGCCAATGTCTTCACCAAAGATTAGTGTTATAAGCCTTCCAAAAATGCAATGTTACCCCTACAATGACAAGAGTTAGCCTTTTCAATCAATGAGGATATGGATTAGACTTTAAAATATTATGAAGCTAAGTCAAATATGGCCTCTAAGCCTAAACGGGAGCTCCAATGGATCAAGTATAATAACAAGCCTGCAAACCAAACAATTTCCAAAATCCTTGCCAATGATATGTATAGGCCTACAACAAATGAGGGTTAGTCTCTAAATCGAGTACAACGAATTTACAAGCCTTTTAAGGCCACGACTATGGAGATTAGGCCTATATAGGCCTGCGGCCAAGCAAAATTTTGTCAATAACCCTAACAGTCATCAAGATAAGCCTTATGATTAGAATTTAGCCCTAAAAAATTTGTCAGTAAACCTACATTAATCATCCAAAGGATGAGAGAACATATAAAATGATTATTGAAATTATTTGCAATTTTTTTATGTAGCAAACTCTTGAAGAAACCTTGGTTTTGCAATGGGATTAGCCCTTTGGGGCTTACAGCCTCCCAAAAATGAAGTTGCGTTGAAGGAAAGAGGCTCAAATTCGATGGGTCGAACCCCTGAAAGGCTAGATCAGGGCTCAAATCCTTTGCAGCCTTGGTAATTTTGCAAGACGGCTTCCGAAAGAATGCAACGTTGCCCTAACCCTAGCCCTCTAGGCTAGGTGAGGGCTAGTTCCCTCACAAATTCAGATTTATTTGATCTTCAAGGTGAATATTCTTGCAAAACGAATTTAAATAGAAGCCCTAACAGTTCACCTTGGATCCACAAGAATAAAAAAATAAAACCTCAATTGGTTATATGTACAAAGGACAAATAGATACAAGGGTTAGAAAATTTACAATTTTATCTACAATATTCACAATAATTTTATAGCTCTAATTAGCAAATATATTCATTTATTGCATAATTAAATTGGATATAAATGAATAAAATAGGATTTTTGTATTTGAGTCAAAGCCAAGATCTTTCAAAACAATCATTGGATAAGTCTTGGAAATTTAACACGGGCTCTTGAGCTTCTTGTCTTGGGAATTGGTTGATCCAACCAAAGACTTCCCCTCACGCCTAAGATCTAAATATTAACGAGGTCTCTACACACTTAAGATCAAGTTATTAGATCAAAAGAAGCTATATCACATAATAAACCCTCAAAATCTAGAGAAACTTGCTAGATTAATCAAATTTAATGTGTTGCTCTAAGCCTAGTAACTAATGTAAAATAGTTGTGCAAGTAGTTAATCCAACACTAGCAAATGAAATAATAACTTAAAAATTCATGTTAGTACAACTTTAAGAACATAATTCAAAAAAATGTTACCAAGAAGCAGAAGAGGAACACCATCACGAATAAACCTGCAAAGACTTTTTCTTTATTATTCCAGAAAAAAAGATTACAACCAGCAGAGCTTGACTCATAGCTTGATCAAGATTTTTTGATGATTACATGATACAATGAAGAGGAAAATAGCTTCCTTATATACAACATGAGGGTGTCAAACCCCCCAAGTGGAAATAATCGCTAGTTCCTCTGATCCATGGCTTGATCCTTATCAAATTAATTTGATCCCTTGATAACTGGTGCACAGATCTCCAAAAAGTTTCGACCTCCTTGATTGTTGAGCTTGATGGACCAAATTTTGACTTCTGGGTGGGTTTAGACCATTGGAGAATCTTCGAAAAATAGAATTATCGTAATTCTCTCATTAAGTAACCACCTTGATCCAAAAATTCGATTTTCTTAAGAAATTATTCTTTTTGGCCCAATGAATTTTTGAACTGAGACTTTTTACCTTGGAAATGACCTTTCTAATTTTTTATTTTAAAAAAGGACCTCGATAAATTTTCCACTTGGAGAGAATTTAATTTTCTCTCATTTTAATTTTTTGACAAGTTTCCAGTTTAGTTATTTTGACATTTTTATTGGAAAATAAAATAAATGACTCGAGAGGGATTACACATATTTTCCACCCTTAAAGTGGGTCTAAAAAATATTTTGGCAATGATGTATAATTATGAGTAATCATCCACCAAAAATATTCCTAGACAACGCTTTTTACGTCACGATAGTACATAGACATCCCATTAGAAGGGGAATTCTACAATTAATGCATGACCTCTTGGACTCAACCAAATTCAGATAGATGATCCAGTATGATAAAAATACATAGACTCGATAACAGTAGGACTACACATGAGACCTTTCCATCGAGCCCCATTCTAGCTTTGGGGTATGTGTGGGAGAAAAACTCTACCAATTATAAGGGTCCAGAAACGATAACAATTGGTGAGGGTAAAAATCTCCCTAGAGTGAAACTCTTTGCTAAGAATCAAAGGCTTACTTAGATGTTTTTACATGGCTTCACAATCATACTAGAATCATTTTTACAATGAAGGCCCACAAGGTTACAAAATTTGGGATTACAATGATAAATTTGGAAGTTGCATGACAATGATGACTTTGAAAAAAAATTATCCACTGATATGTACTTTGCATCCTGGGTTGTTTGACATGTGTGGTCAACACAACTCATTTGCACACACTTTAGAAGTTTGATCTAAAGCAAGAAGAGATAAGAACAAGAAGACAAGAAGAAGTCAAAAGCAGGAAGGAAAATTTGATTTTTGGGCTTGATTTCTCTCACACGTGCAAAACTAGGGTTTCTACAGCTGCAAGGAGGCCGAGAATTGTAGGTCCAAATTGCAAGTCTAAAAAAGAGCCAAAACTCTGCTTTGACCAGGAATTTTGAAGTTTTACCTCTGTTGACCTTGTTGACTTGAGCTTATTTCAAGAAGGAATTGTTGGAGGGCTGACTTGATGCTTGGAGGAGGTCTTGGCTTTGGTCTTTGGGTCTTGGATTTCTCATTTGATTTGATTCTTCTGTAAGAGAAGAGATTCCTTTTGGGTTTTCCCCTTGGAGGGGTTTTCCCTGGATTGGAGCTTACATTTTGTGTCCATTGTCTTCTATGAACTTCATGGTTTTTGGTCTTGATAATTGTTTGATGAAAAAAATCTAACTAAGAATAATAAGAAGCTAACATAAGTTCACAAGCTTTTATCAAGGATAAGGAGAATTGTTTAAACCACTGCCCTACTAGATTCTCCAACACGAAGTACACCCTCTCTGCAATCTGATCCAACTTAGAATGTGTATCCCTTGGAATGTGACAATATGCTAAGTTGCCAAATATCCTAAAGTGGCTAACGTTTGGCTTCTTTACATAAACGCTTCCTCCAGTGTTATCTTTCCCAATTGTTGAATTTTCTAAGTCTATCTGTTAGAAAATAAATCTGTATTTTGTTGGTTTATTTCTTCTACTTGTAAATTCTGAACAAGTTACTTAAAACATCTAAATACCGAAATAAACATAATACAATCACAACATCTATAGATCATCAGCTGAAAGAGAACAAACACACAAGTGACATCGTTATTTGTAGGAATCTACATGGTAAGTTCCTCAGATAAAACACCAAAGAACATTGCTCATAAACAGATCACAGGTCAATACACTAGTATTCTTGACGTGGTTAAAACCATCAAAGAGGGAAATAGTCCACGGCCTGAACCAACGCGGGCACTTCAGGAAATTTATTAATAAAAGAAAGAAAATTTACATAAGCTTCTCTCATGAATGGTCACACTACAAATGACCCTCCATGCTCTTTAGATAGAGATCATGGACCAATCGGGTGTTAAGCCATGGATCAAGTGTCGGTAATACCGAGGAGAGAATGAACCCTCTGATCACTTCATGTCTAGAACATATCGTGACCGTTGGATTGTAACTTACAAATGTACATAGTAAAGAAACAAACTTTACCTAAATCTACAGTAGACCAAGTTATACTTAACTATTTCCTATGTGTCAGAATATCCTAACATTATTTTTGGACAAATGTCCCCGAGAAAACCTAATGCAGAAAAATCGATGCAGCTATTCTGAGGATTTATTATTATGCAGTATTTCCTTGAGTACAACTAGGTGCCTAACCAATTCAACTGACAGAGAAAAATATACGGCAATAATACCTCTCCATTCGGAAACA
This sequence comes from Pinus taeda, assembly GCA_000404065.3. Taxonomy (NCBI): domain Eukaryota; kingdom Viridiplantae; phylum Streptophyta; class Pinopsida; order Pinales; family Pinaceae; genus Pinus; species Pinus taeda. The sequence goes on from APFE031744956.1 coordinate 29,463, forward strand.
GGTATTCAGAAAACCTGTCCCACGAAACCCTCTCTAGTGACTCTGAAGCTCAGCGTTGGCCCTTTTGGCCTGTGCATCAGCCTCTTGCTGCACTGCGTCAGACCTCTGAGGCATTGCACAGCCTCTGGGACCCTTTGTGTCACTCCCTCTGCCTTTTGCATGGATAACACAATCCCTTTGGGCTCTGTGCTATCTTTGCTGGGCTCTGCGTGGCTTGCTCTAGCTACTACTCTCGTTCTCTACTTCTGCACTGGTCTCTTGGCACTGTCTTTACCTCTCTGCCTAGTACTCACTGCCCCTCACTGCTAATCATTGATTCAATTTTGCTTGGCAACCTCGCTCTAGCAAAATGAATGACTAATCACTCTGGTGTATTCTCCAACTGACCCTCGAACCTCTTCTTATACTTTTCTTGTTGGTCCTTCAATGGCCAAGATTAAATCTCTAATCAATGGCTAAGATTAGGTTTGGCTTGATCCATGGCTTTTGGAACCTTCTAACCCAGTTTTATATTAATACCCATTAATATTTTATTTTTCCTAAGTTTAGACGTAGGAACTCCATTAAAAATATTAATTATTTTAATATCTCCCAAACCAGGTACAGTCTATCCAAACCATTTGTGGGTCTTGGATATCTCATGTGCTTTAGCCTCTCCACCAATTCTCATGGCTAGAGCACACCCGATGCTACCCCAAATAAACACCAATGCCTTATGTGGGACCCCTTTCTGAATACATACCACTGTACTACATGCCTATGCCCATAAGTATTGTGGCATATCTTGGTCATACAATATGGGCCTAGTTCCCTTTGATATTGAACAATTATTCCTCTTAATAACCTCATTCTATTGTAGGTTGTAAGGAACCATCCACTCTCTCTTGATCCCCTCTATGGTACAGAACTCCTAGAATGCTTTCCTTGTGTACCTGCCTCCATTAGCCAACTGAAGGACCTTCACCTTCCTGCTTATCAAATTCTCCACAAGAGCTTTGAACTCTTGGAAGTGACTGAAGACCTCGTCCTTGGTCTTCAAGAAGTATATCCAAGTCTTCCTAGAGTAGTCATGAATAAAGGTTACAAAGTATTCACACCCTATGAAAAATTGCGTCAAACATCAAATTGCATATATCAAAATTAACTAGATTAAGAACACATTTGTATCAGGTGTCACTCCTTGGAAAATGTTTCCTTAGTGAACTTCCCCTGTACAGATCCCTTGCACACATCATCATGCTCTATGCTCACCTTTGGAACACTTGTCATTGTCTCCTAGAGTAACTTAAGTGCCCTATAATGAATATGCCCCATCCTCCTATGGCATAGCTCTCCCTAATCTTTCAAATCACTACTGCTCACTAATGCCTTTGGAGTATCTAACTGCAACCTATAAAGTTTGTCACTCCTAACTCCAATAACTATGGGTGACTTCCACTCCTAGCATTTTATCGACCCTTGTTGTCCTCTAAAGAATACATTGTACCCATTGTCCTAAAGAATAGATATGGAAATCAAATTCATCCCCATTCTTGGCACATGCAACACATCATGGATGGGAATTGACTTGCCAGACTCCCTCTGAAATAGAACAATCTCTCTCCCAACTGGGATGCACTTGGACTTGTTCACCATCTCGATTTCGAATCTAGTGTCCTCCTCCTAGTAATTGGAGAAGTACTCCCTAACTCCAGTCATATGAAATGACGCCCCACTGTCTATATACCACAATGCTATCAGAACCAAACCAGTGATCGAACCGAAAAACCTTGTGGACCAAGAATCAGTTGGAACTAGACCAAAACCAGAAAAAACTGGGAAAAAAAATGGTTTACCAAAAACACAAAATATTCATATTTTATAGAAAAACATATATAGTATGTTCAAACATATGAATCCAAACCATTTATACACAAATATGCAAAAGTTCTCATTTACATAGCATGTAAGGGTGCAGATAACCAAAATAATATTGAGTGCAATCCATCTCTGAACCGAAAATACATCAACAATTAGGCTCTAGATGGCCTCTAGCATCCAAAAAAGATCATGCTATAACAAACGCCTACATATCATCAAAATCATTGCCTATATTGTTGTCTTCATCGTCAATATAACCATTTAGGCACTAAGATAGAAAAAATGTAGCATGTCATGTCAAGATTTTATTTAAGTGATGGGTTTAGTAGAATCATGATAGAGGAGTTCAACAACCAATGCCACTAACATCAAAGTACATAGAGGGATTAGTGCTCTTTATTAAATACTAGTTCCATACCCTCGTATATGACAAAATCCAATGGAAACATTGCAATTCCCCCAATCTTGAAATCATGAAAATATAAAAGTCTGTTAGATTTTGAGTGAAATCTAAAATTCTACTTTCTCCGTATGAAATCCATTGAGGTTGGAACCACTCTCAAACATCTTGAGTCATTTCATGGCAATGTTAAAAATTTAAGTAAAAGGATGAAAATGAAAGATAAAAGAGAATGTCACTTTTACTTTCATGAATTGCATAACAATACTAGGGCCATATGCTTGATTATTAGGCTGAAAGCCATATGCTTGAATATTAGGCTAGCTTAGGGGAGAATTAGAAGTGGGTCAACCAATTGAAAAAATTAAAAAAATGAATAAATAGGCAATTTTTTTTATGTTGGCTTGCATAGGTACACATTGCACAGAACCAGTCCTGAATCAGCCGGTTCAACCTATTTTGATTTGGAGGCCAGTTTCAGACTGTTTTTGGGCCAAAAACAGCCGGACTAGCCAGTTCGACCGGTTCCGGTATAGTTCTTCTCTCGTTCTGATAACACTGATATACCAAACAACCTAGAGGTCGAGCTAGTCAAGAAAGTTATGAGTGCAAACTCTTGTTCCATTTTATTGGAAAGCTCATCTGCACTTGTTGAAGTTGTCGTTTGCTTGTTGCTCTTCTTATCACCTTTCTTCCTCTGCAGCCAATTGTTGACATAGTGGCCAAACTCGTGACAACTGTAACACTTGACCTTTGAAAGGTCCTTCTTCTTATCCCCCTTAGAGTTGGACCCTTTGTTGGATCCCTTCTTCGCTTTGATCTTTCATGCAAGAACCACATTCTCTTGTTCTCCCTCACCCTTTTGTCAATTGCTGCTGCCATTGACAAGACTCAACCTAAAATCCTCCAGAGTGAAATCGCTCCACAAACGATCCCAGTTAGGTAGGTCTTGTCTTTTGAATTTTTGAAACTTTGTTCGGTCTTCATAATTGTGAAATAATCAATAAAATTGTGGACTCCAAGTTGGCTCCAAAAGAAGTAAAATTGAATTTTCAAATTGTGAACTTTACCTTTGAAAATGTAAAGTCGGCCCCAATATGTTCAAGTTAGCCCAGCCCAAGGGATGTGTCCATTCGAGCTTCTTTGATCACTATATAAAGGCCATTCGGCCTCCATTGAGCAAAATTCGGATCACATAAATGTATCTTATGAGGCAAAATTTCAGGCTTACCAGAGCCTGAGATAGTACATGAGAATGAATCTGAGGCAGAACTAGAAGGATGAATCTGAAGTAGACTGAAATTTCAGGAGTCCGAATTTGTTTTTGTTTGACTAGGTTTGACCTGGGTTTGGTTACTAGTCAGTTTGACTTTGTTTTTGACTATGAAATCAGATTGTATCTCTTGTTGAAATGGACAAATTTTCTAAGAAATGGTTGTTAAGTTTTTCCCTTGGTTTGGGGTTTTCCCAAGGTAATTTTTGTTTCGCTTGTGTTTGGCTCTCTCTTCATGTTTCTATTGTTATTATTGTTTAATGTTGAATATTTCCTATGTATAATTGCTTAATGATAAAGTGACACAAGATAAATAATTAATAATATCATTGGAAGTAATTATCAGTCTAAGAAATCTGGAAAAATCAACATTGTTGTCCCTTGATCACTTGGACAAACACATCCCACTTCTTTGAGACCCCGTTCAAGGCAGTTCACATGAGCTCGTCATCTTCTATCTTTTCCCCAACAACTGCTAGTTTATCCTTGACAAGTATGACTCTAGTGAGGTAACTGACTATGCCTTTGCCCTTGTTCATTCTGGTGTTTCTGGTTTTGATGGCTCCATGCTTTTATTCTATGTCTACCATAATGATTAACCCTTATCTCTGAATTATAACTTGCATGCAAGGTTTTAATGGAATATCTAAAGATCATTGTGAAAGTGGGTTTTACGCATTTTATTGTTCTCCTAACCTTGTTAGCATTTGAGGTCATTTCAAAAATGTTAAATTATGATCGGAGGGGTTTAATGTGGCGGGGGTGTATGTATATTGATCACCCTTGGTTATATTGTGATGAACAAACAACATAAATCATATACCATTTGGTGTATGCTATATTTACCACCCTTCATTGTATCGTGATGGACAAACAATAGAAATCATTTGTTTCCCATGTCATTTGCGTTGAAAGCAACATAAATCACTTTTACAAATTTTTATTTCATTTTCAATGAATTGCAAGATGGAATCTTAAAATTATGATCCTTTCACTTTAATAGATATAGAAGCACAGGGATTTGATCCATTGATATATCTTGACAGAAAGGGGGTGGCCCAGCTGAGTACGTTGTGGTACCCCGAAAACAACTGTAAAGAGGCCTCCAGAGGTTCTTCCAGAGGCTGTAGGCTTGCCAATAGCTGGACTTACTGCATTGCAGGCGGTTCGGGATGTTGCAAGTATTAAGCTTGATGGAAGTAGCAAGGGAGTTAATCTACTTATCACAGTTGCCTCAGGAGGGGTTGGACATTTGGTTGTGCAAGTATGATCCCTTGTCTAAAACCACATGGATATTTTATCTTGTTTTTGGATTAATGGGATAGAAATGAAATATTAATGCCCACTGATGAGCAAAGAAGAGTCAATGGGACTCCAGAGTATGCTTGGTACAACTAATGCATACACTAAAAATTAATAAATCTAGGATATGATTGACCTTTATGTTTTCAATTAGCAAAACTTGGATCTGATTGAACGTTTTATGTTTTCAGTTGGCAAAACTTGGGAATGCTTATGTTACAGATACTTGGTGGACGCAACATTGAGCTTGTCTAGAAGATGGGAGCTGATGAAGTGATAGACTATAAAACACTAGAACCCTCATTTGAACTTCATTTGAAAGATATAGGGATTGGTACTTCCTCGAACCCTGCATATGAGTTTATTATTTTATGGTGTAAAAATGACTATTTCCATAATGAGAATCAATTTTGTTGCCTATGAAGGTGATGTGAGCGTTTCTTTGTACGAGTATTTGGATTTTACTTTTTTTGGGTAGTAATATAGGTAGGTATCTGAAGATTCTGAGTTCAATATTTTATGGTGTAAAAATGACTATTGCATTAATGAGAACCATTTTTATTGCCTATGAAAGTGATATGAGCATTTCTTCGTATGAGTATTTGGATTTTACTCCTTTTCATAGATTTGCGATGTTATTGATTATCTTTCTTCTTCTTTTTTAAATAATTAAGTCATTCATATTTAACTAATTATTTTTGGATTATATTTTATATGTATTTCTCTTTTGAATAAAAAAAATATATTATTATAATCGTTTCTTTAATTTTATATATATATATATATATATATATAGATAGGTTATTTCTTAAGAAAAAAATTACATTGTTGATCTCAATTTTCACAAAATTATACCAACCTAACTTTGATTAGATTTGTTGGTTGGTACACTGTATGCTAGAGTTTTACATCCATTATCATAGACTGCACAACCCAACACCATATATCTAGAGAACCAAAAAAACACCATAGACAAAGCAAAACATACAACCATTTACAAATAAGAGGATGTCACAAGAGCATGGTTGTTCGGTCTAGTGCTTGAGGGTATTGGAAGCTTGAATTCACACTGTATATGCTTCTCCATATGGCTCATACGAGCTTCTAGTCCATTGAGGTTGTTCTTCATTTTCCATTGATTCTGTTATATGTCATTAAGGAAGGAGATAATTTCATTTTTGTCATCATGCTTTTCCTTGAGAACTTGCCCCAGTAATGTTTTCAACTACTAGTGAAGAGTAACTAAATGCATATACGAATTTCCCCTACCGCCAATGTGCCCAGGGCCTGGGAGCCATTGAGAAACTTCTTCTAGAAGCTTAGAATCTGAGATGGTATGTTTGTCCCTATGAACATTCCTTTCAAGCTATTGAATATCGGTCTGAGTGCTTGGAGGTATTGCAACCTTGTAAGGACCCCTAGAGAAAAGGCCAACATAGTAGTGGGCCAAAAAGGCCAACATAGTAGTGGGCCAAAAGTCAAGGAGTTTGAATGGCTACAATAAAACTCATTGGATGCCCTAGGTGACCCTCTAGCGCTAGTCCTAGAATTTGAAAAAGTGAAAAAAAAAAATTGACCACCAAAGGGATATAAGGAGATCAATTCCTTAGTGCTTGGGCCTAATGGAGTCAAGATACACATAGATTGAGAATTTTTGTGAGCTAAGGAGCCTTAATTGATCTTTACGAGCCTCTCCAAGGGCAGCAATTAGGTCCATATAGATTTATACTTAAAATTTGCAAAGGTGACAATTTCAAGGTCTTCAACATAAGAGGTGCAATCCCTCAAAGCTCAACGCATGCATTTAATCACTTGTTCAAGTTCCCAGAAGAATATCACATTACATTAACCCATATAAGAACAATGATAACAAGATACATGCATTTGACAAGTAAGATAACAAGAATGCATCAAAATTTTGACTTACATGAGAGACAAAGCATATCCATTTATCAATTTCGCATTAAAAAGAAGCTCCAAAGTCAATACAGAAAATCCAAACATCATAGTGCATCAATAAAGATCCAAAATTTATCCCAACAAAAAGTGTGAAAATATCTCAAGAGATACTAATCCAATCTAAGTGATGATGAGAGAAATGAATCACCTCTCATCAATTTATACCATCTCTAATGAGTTCGATTTGCCTAGTTGTCCTAATTAAGCCCCAAATAATAAAATAATGTGTAATAATAACATCACTTGATGACAAGCCCACCAAGATACCTCAATGACATAAAAATAAACCTCTTAGGAGGACAGAATAAGCACTATAATGAGTCGTTGGGCCATTGAGAATGCCTAATGAAGTCCAAAGTGTGCCATGGTGAGATAATGGACTCCAAACATAGTGGACAATGGGTTGGCCCCTTGTTTCCCAAGTAAGTCACTTGTGGTGGTCCCAAGTGGGTGTCGGGGCACAAGGACATCATCATGGGTCTCCAAGTGGATCAATAATGCCTGTAAACCATTTGTAAGGGATAGGATTATTACATAAGCCCCCCCTTTGTCTCCTGGAGTGAGACACATCCTCATTTGGACCCTGGAACATCTGCCAAGTGTATGGTGCAAGTGTGTAGTTGTTCGAGCATAGTGAACTAGGTGCATCATCCTCATCCAAAAAGGTGGAACATGAGCAATCACTGAGTCATGTTGGGTGTACATGTAGTACTCTCTGTTATGGTGGAGGCCCATGGCTCTCAACGCTCACCCTACAAGTGCCAATGTGGCTCTTTGGAGGGCTTGGACCCCATATAGGGAGGCCAAACCCCAAATGGATACCCACTTGCAATCTTGCATAAGATCCAATGTGTCCCCTTGCCCTCTAATACAACAAATCATTAGAATAATAGAGAACAAAGACTTGGTGTTCAAACTAGGAGGAAATTTGTTGGCAGTTCAAGTTGTGCAAATCTTGTTCTGATATCTCAGGTTGAGCCTAAAACCTCATCCAGGCAAGTGAGGACAAGTTCTGGTTGAGAGCTATGAATGAAGAACTTGACCAAATTGAGAAGAACGACACTTGGGAGCTTGTTCCAAGACCTAAAGAGAAAAATGTCATAGGTACAAAATGTGTCTTCAAAAATAAGCTAAATGACCAGGGTCAAGTAATTAGGAACAAAGCTTGATTATTTTGCAAAGGGTTTGCCGAGATAAAAGGGATAGATTTTGAGGAAAACTTTGAACGAGTAGCTATACTGGAAGCTACTAGAATGTTTCTTGCCTTTGCCAATCATAAGAACATCAAGGTATATCAAATTGATGTGAAGTCGACATTTCTCAATGGATATTTGGAAGAAGAAGTTTATATTAAGTAGCTAGAGGGATTCACACTTACTGAAAATGAAGGGTTTGTAAACTGAAAAAGGCCTTATATGGACTCAAACAAGCTCTAAGAGCCTCATATGCAAGACTAGATTGATACCTTCAGCAGTAAAGCTTTAAGAAAGGTAATGTAGACAACAATCTATACATTAAGTATGAAGAATATCATCTACTAGTTGTAGTTGTGTATGTGGACGACATAATCTTTGGCAACGATATGGAACAATTGGGATGTAAATTCACAAACTGTATGTAGACAGAGTTTGAGATGTCCATGATCGGAGAATAATCCTTCTTCTTAGGACTGCAAATTTCTCAGTCAAAAAATGGGGTATTGATCTCCCAATCCAAGTACCTACAAGAAACTCTGAAGAAGTTTCAGCTGGAAGATTGCAAGCCAGTTAACACTCCTATGGTTACAGGTCGCAAATTGTGCAAAGAAGATGAGACACCGTTGGTAAATCAGAATGAGTAGAAAAGAATGATAGGAAGCTTATTGTATCTCACAGCTTCGAGACTAGACATCATGCAAGTAGTGGGTCTTGTGGCTAGATTTCAAGATTTTCCTCATGAAAGTCATGTCATCGTTGTCAAAAGGATTTTCAAATATCTTCAAGGAACTGCTGATTATGGACTGTGGTATGCTAAAAGTAGAGAGTTTAAGTTAAAGACCTATACTGATGCTGATTTGGAAGGTAGTATTGATGACAGGAAGAGAACCTCAGATGCAACATTCTTTTTGTGAAACTGCTTAGTGTCTTGTGTCAGCAAGAAACAAGCCTCCATTTATTTATCAACTACTAAAGTAGAGTATATTGCAATTGCCACTTGTTGCTAACAATTTTATTGATGAAGAAGACCTATTAAGGTAGAGTTGACTGATCCTATTCCAATCATGTGAGATAATAATAGTGCCATAAGTATCTCTAAGAATCTTGTCATGCACTCAATGACTAAGCACATCCCTATCAAGTTCCATTTCTTAAGAGAGTAGGTTGCATCTAATGTTGTTCAACTTGAATATCTGGCCACTGAAGGCCAACTTGCAGATATCTTTACTAAGCCACTAGCAAGAGAACCCTTTGAATATCTCAGGTAGTAGATGAGAGTTATGACTCCTCCTCCCAAATGACTCAACTATAGTGTGTGTTGATAACTACTCGGTATGTGGGATCAATTGAAGAGTAGGCTGCACTAGTTTAGGGGGAGTATTTAAGGGCGTCCTTTCCCATTGATTCCAAAGGGGGATAATATTAATAGTGCATAAAAGAATAACAACAATGAGGAATACTATGCCTATTTTTAGGGGTATCTTATGTTGTTACCATTAATGCGAAAGGGGGAGATTGTTGGACAATTGGAATTCTTTGCATGGCTAGTTGCTGCAAGTGTGTTGGCATTAATGAAAACCATATCAACATGGACGTTTGTGGCAACATATTATAGCATTGATATGATTTATTTTTCAATCTTAGGGGGAGTCTTACGATTGTTGCAGTCTCTGATAGAGAATCACCATAGTAGTAGGCTTATTGGAGAAGCCATAAAATGATGACTATGGTGGTCGGGAGTCCAATATTCCAGGAACAAGAGAAGGGCCAAGGTACAAATAAAGACAAAAGGTTTGTATCCATTTATCAAGTAGTAAATGGGCTCAAATCCTACATCAGATCCTCTCCACTGGAAACTTATTTTAAAGATATTTGCAATGGTGTGTGGAAGTCTGCAAATGGCCTCCTGGATCAAAAGTTATGGACTGATGAAGTCATGATCTTGAAGTCGTAAGTAGACCGAAATATTGGAGAAATCCAACATATTGGGACCTTGGAACTTTGTAAACTCAATGAAATTCCTCTTTATGAAAGTTCTTATATGAGAACGGGAAGTAGGGTTGAATATCAGAGGCAGCTGAAATATTGGAACCCAAAATATCAAAGGTCATAATTTCAAAGGTTTGGAGTAGGTTGGAACCTCGGAAGGATGAGACCATTGAAACCTCAGAGTTTTAGAAGTGCTTATAAATTGAATTCCTTTAAAAGCTTCAAGGTTGTGATTTGTTGATAATTACAAAGGGAATTCACTGCAAAACCAAAGGATCGAGGGACCCGTTCTCTCTCCTCTATTAGGACACATGGAAATAGGTGATTGGCTCTGAGAAGCTGACAAGGCACATGATGTCAGCATGATGTGGTAGTACGAAGGACACATGGCAACTAGATTTGTCATTTTGGGTGGCTTAATGGAGAAAATATGTGTGACACGTGTCACCATGATGGAGGCATTACATGGAGTTGATGACATCAACACGCCATCATTTTGGAGGTCATAATTTTGGAGTTTGGAGTTTTCATAACTCATGTCTAATTATTTTATGGGAAAGTTTTGATCTGATGTGTGGAGCTTTCGATGTTGAGTGGCACATGATCAAGGGAGATCCAAAGAACCAAGAGCAGAAAGAGGGCCTAACACTTGAGAGTTGTGAAGACGCTACGTGGAAAGTAATTCGTAGATTAGAATATTAGGACTTCACCGTAATTGAATAGTGAGAAAGTTTCGATGCCTGGGAGCTTCAATGTTGGTGGCTCTTGGTTGTTGTAGCCCAAAAGAACCAAGGGAGAGAGCTATAACACAGGGAAATAGGCCTCAACAGGATCCTAAAGGCCTCAACACCTAAATGTTATGCCCCTAATCATGACACCTGTTCCTATGGAGGAAATGCGATAAAAGGGGTGAGTAGAAGGAGCTAAAATCCAATCGGGATTTTGTGATTTCGTAAGGTATTTTCAATAAAAGTTATGAAATAAAAGTTCTCTGATAGTTTAGTACAAAGGGGTATTGAAGGCTGGATGGGTTGACAGCTGAGTAAATGTGTACAAATGAGTTTCTTGATTAAGTTAATGGCGATTGCAGATATTGCTGGGTCAGGGAAAAAAGGACCATAATTCTTAGAGAAGAACTATTGGGCTTGTCTTGATGTTGAAAGATATCCATGTATGATGTCCCATGCACATCTTATAGAAATGGATGAAGAAAAGAGAAGCCATGAAGAAGTACAATCAAGCTCTGTGAGCCATGAATAAGGACGGGGAGTCTCATTGGAGTGTGCAGGTGGACTAAGATTAAATTCTTAGCATGGAGAATTAGATAAGGAGATGGTGAAGTGAGTGAAGCCCATTCTCATGTTTTAATGCAGTGACATAATTTGTGAAAAGAGATGCAACAGAAGAATGGAGTGCCATGCGAGGAGTACACTCTCGACAGTGTGGATGGTGATAGAGACAAAATTGAGTTCAATGTAGCACATGAACAAAACTCAAGATTTCCATTGAGAAAATAGGGGAATACAATATTGTTGTGTATTTGATGAAGAGAGTGGAGAAGTGTGTTTGAAATTTTGGAAACTAGCCCAAGTGTTGAACTGAAGTAGAGTGTTGCAGAGAGCTTGTGGAATAGAAGGCCAAGAGTTGAGTATATATGCAGTTGAGTACAAAAGAATGAGCATAGTGTGTTGTTGTATAGTGAACAGAGGATAAGGTGTTGTTTTGTGAGGCCAAGAGATCTTGTGGAAAAGTAGAGGACCGAGAGTAGAAGTATTATACTGTAGTGAACCAGATTGGTATTTCTCTGTATATGTAATTTCCCCTGTTTTCATTTTGAAAATTGTATGAAAGGTAGAATAGTGGCTAGAGCAGGTGGCTGCCTGCATTCATAAGAGGTTGGTGCCTCTTGACAAGTAGGTGCTTGCTATATCAAGGGGGTTGGTGCCTCCTATGAGTGGGTACTCACAAACAAACTGATGTAATTAAGTAGGTGCTTAATTTACATCATAATAACAAAAAAATTGGTGGTTTTCTCCCTTTAGGTTTCCATGTAAAAATACTTGTGTCAATATATGTATGTTGCTTATGTGATGGATTGTAAGTACATGTGAATGTATTATATTTTTGACCATCTGTATTATGCATGAAATTTCTCACAAGTAACTTATCAAAGTGAAAAGAGTTAAAGAATTATACTTAAAATTGAAATAACTTCACTATTATTGATTCACCTGCCCTCTCAATAATTCCTTATTCCAACAATCAAAGTTAGTTGTGTCTTCTTTATTTATGGGAGTTAGTTAGGGTTTGGGTTATATAGCAATTATACAATGAATCATTCCATCATGTTAGTGCATGGTGTTAATCATTGTATATTGAGATATTATTACTTATGCTTCAATACTATAATAGAGTTTATGAACACCACCTCTACTTGAAATTGATAATTTTTCACTTTTACAATTCTATGGTTCGCTAACATGGTATAAAAATTGGTTGATAAAGACCCAACTTGTTCTCTACAAGTTTCTTTGAAGGCTATTGCTTGCATGCACACTATTATTGAGTCATATTTTCTTAATAGATTGACTCATGGTTTCAAGTTATACACGGTTAGGGTTTTGTAGATTAATTACATAAGAAATATCACTCTATAGATTTTTTATGAACCATAAACCAATGAAGTTATTAAATTTCTTATTGTGTTTCTATAATTAGTTTGAAAGGCTAATCGCACACAACCAAATTTCAAAACAAACTCATAAAGTGGTCTAAAAAAATTGATTTGTGTGAGCTTCAACCACAACATTAGAAAATCCAACATCCATAAGCATCTAGTTTATATATAAGATATTCTAAGATCTAAATGATACGATAAAAAAGGTATACCGATACATAAAATAGGAGGAGTAGAGCGTATGGTGAAGGTAGACAAAATAAGGTTCCATGAATAAATAAATACAAATATAAAACAATCAAGATACGAGGAAAGAGTACAAATATCTATCCTTCATGGGAAGCTACTTAATAGGCACAAACTAATGATACACTATAATACCATGTGAATAAATTAGTATGCCTCAATGGATATTGTGGTAGTGTTTTTGTAGCAATGGTGTACCAAAAGACACCTCCTTAGTTGTTGGTTATTCCCTGTAAAGGAATGCAAACCTAGTTGGTGTTGTTAATGAACAAACTAAGATAAACAAAGCATTACAAATAGTTAAAACAATGCATATACAAATATAAACTAAAACTAAGAGATAAATACACAAATAAAGCTTAATTAAGCAAACAAGTCAACAAAATAATGGGAAAAAACTCCCTTTCTTGACTGCTAGTGGTAGAAGAAGAATACAATAGATGAATACGAAACACTTGAAGAGAATTAATTGAGCTATGGTGCTAAAAAAATCCCTAGCAAGGAGGTTCCTTTTCTCAATCTCTTTGCAAGCTTATCCTTTCTCTTAAAGAAGTATGAAGACTTTGTCAATGGTGGACACTCCTACTCTCACTAAGATGATGGATTGCTTAGAAGCTATATGGACAAGATTCTAGTGCTCTTACTTTCTTTGCTTCAACAAGGAAATGTGTTGTTGGTTTGATAGCAATTCGGCCAACATAATATTGTCTCAAGTTTTGGTTCTCCCATGGCCTGTTTATATAGAGTTTTTGAATCCATCTTCCCTCTCTTAGTTAATGAATGATAATTAATTTGAGTAGGACAAGATGTTTCCATTGATGGTTGCATATCTTCAAGGAGACTTCTGATCCTTCTTATTAGCATAGCGTCAATGGGGATCCTCTCCCCCAACCATAAAGCTCCATCGTGTACCAAGGTTAGCAACTGGCACACACATATGGTATTGATGTTGTTGCGCCCAAAGCGAGGCATGCCCAACATGTTCAGTAACCCAACATGCTTAGTCCTACCCGCCCATGTCATTGGTTCTACTCGGGTGACACTGTCCTCCTCATAATATACCATCTTTAGGTATTTTCTTGGCTCAAAATGAGGGAATTTGGTCCTGTCTGCCAAATCCCAATCCTCCATGCATAGTTGCAGTACCTGCACCAGCAACACTCCTTCAAAGGGCACATCCTCAAGCAAAAAAGGTGTACAAATGGAAAATTTCACTGCATCATGGTCCTTGGTCACCTGAGCAGTCGGATTTCTTAGTGGCATATATGGAGGTAACCGCGAAATTGGTTCGGCTTCGTCGACATTTATATCCTAAATTATTGCCCAAGATCTTCCTCCTCTAAGTTAACCGGTTCCATTGGTTGCTTCTTTTTCTCTTTGTCCATCTTTTCCTTACTCTGCTTCTGAGCACTCATCTTCCTAAGTGATTGTCTCACAAGTGGCTTTTGTAGTTTCTTCTGCTTTTTCACTGTTGTTGCTTCTGCGGGTTCTACCACCGTTGATGTCGCTCCTGCAATGGTGGGCTTCGGTCTCGGCAATTTGGGAGCTATGGTGTGCGTGGGAGGAGTAGCAGTAATAATTCCTATTAATCCTTGCGCCAGAAAGTCCGAATAGATGTCCCACCAATCCTCACTATACATGCAACCCTTTTTTCTGCTTAGACTTAGGCACAAAACCTCACAAGAGTTCTTCAATAGGAAAAGTGTTTGAATGTAGAGAAATATGCCATATTTATAGACAAATTCAAATTTCAATGCCTTGAATGCCTCAGGATCTTCCTCATAAATGTGAATTTGGCGACAGATATTCATAAATATGCTCTTTAAATGCATTTCCCCTACTCCCTTTAATGACAAAATCATGGTGAAATCAATTGTAGCTTTTCCAACAATCACATTTTGGGCAGATTGTGCGGGACCCTCCCTTATGGCGTAACTACATTGTCGCAGATTTCTCCACCCGCGCCATCTCCCTAAACATCACGTAGCCTTCCTTCTTCGATGGAACCATTTCTCAGCAGAGTAGTTTAGAGTCCTGCGCTTTCTTCCAACTCCCTGAAGCACTAATAATTTCCTGGTCATATAGTCATTGCATCCTTGCAGGAACAGGATTGTCCTTGTATACCTTCAATCTACTTCCATTAATCCTTGTAGGAAACAATTCCCCATTCATCTTCGTGAGCTAAACTGCACCACCATCTGAAATGTCCTTGATTACATAGGGTCCTAGCCAATGCATCTGAAAATTCCCGAAAACTTTGTGAACTTACTGTCAGACATCAAGACCAAATCTCCATTCTTAAAAGTGTGTTTCTTAATGTGGCAATCATGCTATGCCTTTTTCCTGGCTTTTTGTACCTGCTAATGAAAACCAACCAAAAAGCGACCCTCCTCCAGTGTAAGTAGCTGCGCTAAACGTCCTTGTGATGCAAGTATGTTCCCTCTGCAGACAGAGACAACCCCTCTAGCCCTAGAGTGGGTCTAGTCACAGCAAGACAAAGACAATAACTAATTCCTTAAATAGTTATCGTTGAAGAGGCCTACCTTATAGTGGTGTTTGATGAAGTCTTCATCACGTCGCTTTAGCTATCGCTTTCTTCTCCTTAATGAACGATTCTCCTAAAACAACATATGAAAACGACAAAACACATAATAGAGCACAACAACGAACTATCTACTTATAGAGTCAAGGAACCATAAGCTACCAACATAAATTTCATACACGATATAGGAAATAACCATGATTGTATTAATATAAACAATAGTAAAGCTTACAACCACGCCTTGACATCGCAAGCTTCCTTGAAGGGTCCGATTAGTATGTCTCCATAAGAATTCACTCTCAAAAGTCTCCCAGAAAGATTGATGACTCTCTCTCACCCAAAAGCAAAAGTATGAAACTAAGGCAATATAACAAGGCTTCCTTCTTACAAAACCATTTCACACTATCAATCCACAACATGAAAGGCTATTCTCATATCTCATAAGCTATTGCTAGGCTATCAGCAATCCAAACTGTAAGCTATCAATCCAATAAACCAAGAACTAGCTAATTTGCTAACTAGCTAATCGTATCCATGGAGGACGCTTTTATAAGAGGAGGAGCCTTGATAAATGAGGGGAGAGGAAGCTTATCTTCATGGGAAGTTACTCAAAAGGTGGAACCACCATCTCAAATGAGGAAAGGCGAACTTCTTTGACCCAACAACCAGCTCCAGAACCACCCAGAAGCATTATGTTTGAACTAATTCGCCATATCTAGTTTATCACAGGTGAAACACTAAGACTCAGAGGCGACATCACGAGGTGTTAGTTCATTCTGAGCTATTGTCACAGGTAGGACACTGATGACCTGCGACGATTTTAAAACATGGTTAGAAAGGGGTCAACTTCAGGATTAAAGAGCTTAGATAATATTCTTGAGTATTATGGAAGATTTAGACACATATTTTGATATATGACAAAGAGTAGATGTCATTCAGGGACTGACTCTATCCAGGATCAGAGGATGTGGGGTCGGTGATAAAATACTGTGTAATAGATGCCCCCTAAAGCATGAAGGCTGAGAGAGTGGGAGGGGTGAAATGCTTTACAAAACCATAACTGAATCATAATACCATCGCGGAGAACCTGCAGACGCAAGTGCAATTGATATCTCTGATAGTGAAAGAAATACATGTAGTCAAGGTATGGGTGTAGCCATCCAAAACACAAATAGAACTGATATGTGGTATGGACACAGCCATCCAATCAAAAAGAACATATGAAATCACATGTATGGTCACAACCATCCAATAAAAAAAGTCATGTATAAATAATCCACGCAACCTAGACTTGTGTAATCTGAGCCAAGGGTCTTGAATCCTGACCTGTTCATCATACAATTTCTAATATGCGAAAAATGTCGGAGTCGAGCATACTAGAAAATCACTTGATTACTGACCAATGATGTGAATCGTTAACAAGTACGAGAGAAACCACCAGTAATGTCAATGGTTCTCAAGGTACTGCTAGTAAAATCCACAAAGTGTGAAGAATGATTTAGAGTTGAACACTTGTGAAATCATCTGATCGAAGGCCAATGATGCAAGCCTATTGTTGAATGCAAAGAACTTGCCATTAAGGCATGCAAGCTCCAAGGTACCCGAAAGGAGTCTCTAGGTCAACTTCCTGGATAATGAGTTGATGTCGACTGGAAGCGATCCATCGTAGGAGGGCCATAATGTTTCCCACATCAACGATGTGAGACAAAGGAACAAGATGAAGATGGATGAAACAGAGAATCAAAGGAGGATGTAAGGGTGCAAATTGTAGAAGGATTAAGCTCTTGAACATATCGACAACACGACTCCGGAATGTGGCAACATTTGGTACCAAAGGATCAAAGGTCATGCTGAGATAGTAGGGATCAAATGGAATGAGGAAAAATTAATAACCCAATCCTCAGAAGGCCAATGACGAAGTGAGGATAACCCAAACCTGGCGAGCAACAAAAAGGTGTCGATGTTCAAGAGCGACAAGCTGCCGTAGGTAATCAACAAAATATTTCCAAATTTTCCCCCACCATTTCTGGCGAGTACCCCAATTATTTTTGAAACACAAGCTTGAAGGGGATACAATATGCTTGCAATATAAGTTCGTCCTTTGGACAAATCCAACCCAGTGAAATTTTAATGAGCACTAGGGAGGAGAAGCTCGAGTCTCATCATGGCGACGAGTCCAATGTCGTCAAGGTTTAACGAGTTCGACATAGGTAAAACTCAGAGTCTTTTTCATATATAGAGAGTTTGAAAAAGAAACAGAAAAGAAAAGTCCAGATGGGCCCTTTTCATAAGTTTGTGTCTCTCAAGCCCGAAAAGGTAGAAAACGATACTTGAGAGAACCACTTGACCATCCCAGTCAGGGAGTACTTTTCATAAATAGTGCCTCCAGTCTAAAAAAGTAAAAAACTTATTGGATACACGACATTTCGCAACCATTAACAAGCTCGAAACGACAAGGGCTCGACAGTCTTTTCACGTTTCAAGAGTCCGAAAAGAGCTTAAGGTTGACTCAGAAAGGACTTTTCAGAATTTACTGAGTATATATTTCATGGATCGACCATCCCCAGTGTTTGAAATACCTACTGCTGCACATGAAAACTCAAGCATAAGATCTATCTCACAAAAATACACAAATATAGATCAAAACCCTAATTCAAAACCCTAATGAAAACCCTAAATTTTGAAAAAAAGGTTATAAAAGGAACACTTTGGTAAAAAATCTATTTACTTGTGTTTTTACTATGGTAAAAACCTTCTACCATTGCATACCTCGTGAAATTTGGTGACCGATTCCAGGAGGCTGAGGGATTCATTGCTTGTTACACTACTTCCAGGTAAATGCCATAAACTTTCCTGTGTTTTTATGCCAAAATAAGATTCAATTTCATGTTTTGAATCGTGGTTTAGAGCAATTTTTTGGATTAAAAATCCTCCTCGGTCGTCGCAAGTTTCCCTCTCGGGATTGCGATGACCGAGAAATTTACACTGTGAAAAGGTAATTAAGGGTTAAAGGACATCATAGGCCTCTGATAAGGGCCAGCGTTAGGGTTCCACCCAGTGCCTTGTTGCCCCCATGGATTTTGTCCATAAGGGTTTTTCCCATAAGGGTTTTGTCCATAAGGGTTATAGTTGGGTGGGTTAATGCCATAGCCTAGTTGTTGTCCCAGATTTTGACCGCCAAAAAACCATTGTTTACCAGCTTGACCAATAGCAGCAACATATGGTTGCTGATAATTTTGATAAGGATTGACCTGTGGTTGCTGATAATTTTGAAACAGAGCACCCAGGAGTCGCCAACTTGTGATGCAGGTATGTTCCCTTTGTAGACAAAGACAACCCCTCTAGCCCTAGAGTGGGTCTAGTCATAGCAAGACAAAGACAATAGCTAATTCCTTAAATAGTTATTGCTGAAGAGGCCTACCTTATACCGGTGTGTGATGAAGTCTTCATCACGTCGCTTCAACGATCACTTTCTTCTCCTTAATGAATGATTCTCCTGAAACAACATATGAAAACGACAAAACACATAATAGAGCACACCAACGAACTATCTACTTATAGAGTCAAGGAACCATAAGCTACCAACATACATTTCATACATGATATAGGAAATAACCATAGATTGTATTAATATAAACAACAGTAAATCTTACAACCACACCTTGACGTTGCAAGCTTCCTTGAAGGGTCCAATCAGTATGTCTCCATAAGCATTCATTCTCAAAAGTCTCCTAGAAAGGATGATGAGTCTCTTTGACCCAAAAGCACAAGTATGAAACTAAGGCAATCACAACAAGGCTTCCTTCTTACAAAACCATTTCACACTATCAATCCACAACATGAAAGGCTATTCTCATATCTCACAAGCTATTGCTAGGCTACCAACAATCCAAACTGTAAGCTATCAATCCAACAAATCAAGAACTAGCTAATTTGCTAACTAGCTGATCATAGCCATGGAGGATGCTTTTATAAGAGGAGGAGCCTCCATAAATGAGGGGAGAGGAAGCTTATCTTCATGGGAGGTGACTTAAAAGGCAGAACCACCATCTCAAATGAGGAAAGGCGAACTTCTTTGACCCAACAACTAGCTCCAGAACCACCCAGAAGCATTATGTTTGAACTAATTTGCCATATTTGGTTCGTCGCAGGTCAAACACTAAGACTCAGAGATGACATCATGAGGTGTTAGTTCATTCTGAACTATCGTCGCAGGCAGCACATTGATGACCTGCGATGATTTTGAAACATGGTTAGAAAGGGGTCAACTTCAGGATTAAAGAGCTTAGGAAATCTTCTTGAGTATTATGGAAGATTTAGACACATATTTTGGTATATGACAAAGAGTAGATGTCATTCAGGGACTGACTCTATCCAGGATCAGAGGATGTGGGGTCGGTGACAAAATACTGTGTAACAGTCCTCCATGCAGTCACAATCGACCATCTCAGTTACTGTTGTGATCCTTAAGCTGGCACTATGTACTCCATTGGCATCACTACTTCTTGTCCATATACTAGTTTAAATAGTGTTTTCTTGGTCAATTTCTTACAAGTATTCCTATATGCCCATAGAATCGCTGGTATGCGAACATCCAAGTCATTCATATTAGCATTGTGGATCTTTGTTAAGGCATTTTCCAATATTTTGTTAAAATATTCGACAATATCATTCACCTAGGGATGATAGGGTGCACTCTATTGATGGTGCATTTGGAACTCTTCTGTCAATGCCTTAATTGTTTCATTCAAGAAGTGCGAATCTCGATCACTCATCAGGATTTTTGGGCATCCAAACTGTGACAAAATGTAGTCGAATATAAACCTCACAAAAATTTTCACGTTGCAATGCTTCACGGTCTTTGCCTTGGCTCATCTGGTCAAGTAGTCTGTCATAGTGATAATATAACGTGCAACCATCTTCTTCCCTGGTGGATTAATTCGTCCAACGAAGTAAATTTCCCATTTATCAAATGCTTGTAGCGTGGCATGTGGGTTTAAGGGAAATTCATCTCTTCGGGATGGTCTTCCAGTCCTCTGACACACATTGCATGCACTACAGTACTCCTTAGAATCTTTATGTATTGTAGACCACCATAATCTTATTTGCAGAATCTTTTATGTAGTTTCCTTGCTTGCATAGTGTCCTCCTACGACACCACCATTCATTTAAGCCAAAATACTCTATCATTCATACTGAGGTACATATCGGTGCAAAACTTCATTTGGTCCCATATTATATAAGTGTCTTGTAATGATTGAAAAATATGCAGCCCTTACCACTAGTTCCTTCTTTTGTTGCGTTGTGTATCCTTCAGGAGCTACACCGATAGACAAAAAATAAAATATTGCCCACAAAATTTTCATTAGCAACTCAGACAGTGAAGAGCTGCGCGTCAGGTAACCCCTCATCAATATTATTGGTTTCTTCGTCATTCTTGATTCTAGATTAGGTCCGACATTTAACATTCCTGGCTTAACTATCACTTCAGAATCATACTCCTGGAAGAGAAGGAACCATCTACAAACCTTCCCCCCCAACACAGGCTTATTGACCAGGCATTTCAATGTAGAATTATCCGTATACATTTTAAAGTGTACACCTTGTAGATAATGTCTAAATTTTTGTAGCACATATACCATGGCTAACCCTTCTCATTCCGTGGTTGAATAGTTTTGGTCCGCCTTAGATAGTTTCCTACTTGTAAAGAAAATCGGATGGTCAATATCACCTTCACTTGGTTGAGTTAAAACAACTCCTAATGCTATACAGGATGTATCCACGTGACATGAAACTCTTTCTTCTAATCCGGGAATACTAGGATGGAAGCAGTAACCATATTCTCCTTAAGAACATATAAGTCTTCTGACAGTCATCATCCCAACAAAACATAGCATTCTTCTTCAACAACCGCTCCATTGGCACAGTGATATGCGCGTACACCTTTATAAACTTCATGTAATACCCTGTATGACCCAAAGTTGCGTATAGTTGTTTGACAGTCCTGTGTGGATCCAAATTGATAATTACAATGATCTTGGCAGGGTCCACCATTAATCCTTGCTTACATACGACATGTCCTAACAATATTCCATAAGGTACACAAAAAGTACATTTCTTCAAATCCAAGGAAATCTGATGCTTCCTGCTTGTATCCAACATTAGGCACATGCTAGAAACATGTTTCTTAACTAGCCCAAATACTGCCTAATCCTCGAAGTAGACCTCCAAAAACTTATGAATAAATTCCTTGAATGTTGCGAGTACCACCCTTGAAAGTATCACAAGAGCATTTTTTAGTCTGAACGACATAATTGTATATTGGAATGACCCCCATTCTGTAGCAAAGGTAGTCTTTTCTTCTATCCTCTGACACAATCTTAATTTGGTGATATCTCGAAAAATCCATCTGTGAACGAATAAGCCTTATGTCCACTACCATTTTCTAGAACTTCATCTATAAAAGGTGTAGGAAAGGGGTCATGCATGCATGCATCATTTAACTTCTATAGATCTATGCAAATCCTTATATCACCCTTTTTCCTGGACCACCGTTGGGCTGACCCATTTCGACTCTTGTACTGGCTTAATTATACCTGCCGTGGGCATATTATCCAACTCTTCTCATACCTTTTCCTTGTACTTAGGGTTTAGTTGATATGGGCACCACTTAACTGGCTTCACATCTAGCTTTAAATTGATCTTAATCACCTACTATACCCTTCAATTTAGAAACTTTTGTTGGCAATAAGTCCTGATATTCATGCAATAATTCAACAACCTTGCCTATCATGTCTTCATTCCAATAGTCACCAATATGCATGAACTTTGGTTCTTCTTCTGAGACAATATTTACTGGTCTGGTCTTTACCGGCTGTGATATATTAGGGATCTTTGCGTCACGTCTTGTAACTTCACGTAGTCATTCTAACTCAGGAATGTTGATATTTCGTGGATCCTCATCGCCTTCTTCCATAGTAACATTGTAGCATTCTAGCGCATGTTGTAGCTGCGTGCTCCAGTAAAGCGACATCCAAGTTATAGGTTCTATTGGTGTTCAGAAGATCGATGTATTAATCGCCTGAAGCGCCCCAACAATGCATTCGAACCCATCTTCAAAGCTGAATGTAAGCAGAAAACTCTCCTTCATTTCATCTGAATCAACAGTCTCGTGTCACAGCTCCGTCTCCAAATACCAGTTCATTGATATAATGTCTAAGGTATGAATAAAGATATGTACACATTCTGGTTGAGGTACCTCACCCCAAGCCTTAGTCCATCGAGTTAGATGTTTGTGTGGGTCATCCTTGCCTGTGTACTTTTCACTGACCTGTGTTGTTGCAGAGCCAAATCTTAATCTCATCAGTCTACGATACTCCTTCCAATCAGAAATATTATCCTTGTGGGTTCCCCACCATCTTGTAGGCGTAGCTCTTAAAGTCAAATCTAGAGCCTGTAACTTGTTCTCCTCTAGCACACCTCTCTCAAAATGTTCAAGAAAAGTACTGATATCGTCTAGTCCATCATAATAAGGTAATTTACGTACCTCAATTGATATACAGTGCTGAGACTTTGTAAGCTTATTGCATCATAGTGTAGAGATCTCATGCAACCAGTTTTGCCAGTTTTCTAATTCTTCGTTTGAGTCTAATTGGCACGAACTTTCCTTCTCCCGAATAATATGTCCATCTGAAGTGGGGTTAATCCAGTCTTCATCTCGCGCAGTGAGCTTATATATGTGATTAATGTCTTCTCCATCATAGTCATCATGGATTGGCTCTATGTATCACGTACCTTGTTGGGCAATTTATTGTGCTTAAATTGATGCATTAAATTATCGACCAGGGAAACTCGTAAGCTTTTGATGATGCCAGCACTATATGTGTAGGAGTAGGCGACTAATTCTATGTCTAATGAAATTATTTACGATTCAATACAATATGCAAGGGAAGAGGCTCCTAACTAAGGAGATCCTAGTTGTCCTTCCCTACAGTATCATAGAGAAATCATAAAACTAGAAACTTAAAATGCAAACAAGAGGATGAACTTTAATTGTTGTTTGGATTCAAAGAGAGAAAGACTAACTTAGTTTCTTGTTTGTCCTCTTTTGTACTAATCCATACTAAACTAAAATTCATCCATAAGTGTAAACTAAATGAAATAACTTGAAACATAAAAGCAAAAAGATGAATTCCAATTACAAATCAAATAGAGAGAGAGAGAGAGAGCCTAACTTAGACTCTTTGTTATCCTCTCATGTACTGATAAGATTCTAACTTGAAACCCATTCATCAATCAAATCCTCAAACATCAAGCATCTAAGCAATTAGATAAAATAAGATCTAATATGAACCAACAAGTTCCTTTGCTCCTTCTAGAGTGAGCTCAATTCTCCTAGGAACCAAAGTGACAAGCCATTCCATATACTACATTAAGGTAACTTCTATCTAAAACTACATAATGAAAAACTATTTCTAAAACTACATAATGAAAATATAGGTCAAATGAAGCTTTATTCCATCATCAATTGGATACAATGCTCTAAGAGTCCTCCCCTTTGGAATGGAGGAGGTACTCCTATTTATACAAGAACTATGATAACAACCTCATAAATGCAAACCCACTATTCTCTCCTTTGACCCACATATTTCTCAACCAATGGTGACACCTAACCCTATCCTCCATGATCTCCTCCATGAGGTCCATGATATTCTCCATGAGGTTCATGATCTTCTCAAATTCGAATTTGAGCATAGAGTGCCACATAAGGATGCCTTGGAAGCTTCCTTTGTACCTACACATGTCAACAAACTCATTCTATTTGTTAGATATAAGTATAAGCATATAATTTCCTAAGTTTTAGCCATAAATTCACTTAAAAATGTTAAGAATTAATAAACTTTGGAAAAGCATAGTTATGACCCAATAAGGAGGTAAATGTAATGATATGGAGGTGGAATGGAGGTGACATGAAGGTAAAATGTGAAGATACAAGTGAATAATGGAGGGAAAATAGGGACGATTTTGAGGCCCAACAATAAGAGTTTGTGAATTTAAAACTAGGTCCTTATAATTAACTCAAATTTCATGTGGGGGCATTAGTTTGAGACAAAATCTATTTTCTCACCCGCCGAATACAAACTCAACATACTATTGACAGAAACAATCATATAAACTATAAATACATGTATTCCTAATGTATATGGTTATATATATATAAAAAAGTTTGTAGAGTGGTTACCTAGGTTCAAATGAAAGGGGTGACTACAACTAAAATTTTAGCAAACCCAAATATTTTTCTTTATTTCCATGCACGCTATATACCATTGTGGTTGACATCATCATCTTGAAACCACTTGACTTTTTAAAAAGATAATGTTGATATTACATTTTTGTTTTGAGGCCTATTTGAAACCTCAAGATTTCTCTAATGAATAAGTGAGCCCAAAAAGCATTATTCATGTCATAATTCCCTTTATTCAATAACCTAACCCTTTTATCAATGCCCTTATAGACATCCATGGTGTACAATGGTTCCTTTTGATGTTTTTACTCCAAATGGGAGGAAACAAGTCCCCTATATAGGTTTTGTATAGTGGTTTAGTTCCTTTCTCATGGATATTAAACCATGAAGCCTTATTCATGGTCTAAGGCCCTTGTTAACATATTATGACCATTGGGAAGCCTTGAGCTTTATTCATGGTGCATAATATCTCTAGATGATTTTCATATTCCTTGTGGGAACCTAAATATTCATTACAAATGTATCATATGTGGTGGTTTGGGTCCTCATACATGGAAAACAATCCTATGAAGCATCATTTAGTGTATGAGGCCATTTCTTTTTTCCCTTAGCCATTGTCAAGGCCTTGATACCCATCAATGATGTAAAATAAGTTGTGATGATGGTCATGTTCCTATAATGAAACTAAATATCCCCTACAAAGGTCATCTGTGCTGGTTTGAGGCCTTGTTCATGGTTGTTGATATGAGAAGTCCTATTTAGGTATCTCAAAAACACTCCATGGTGCATGATATCTCTTAATGGAAACCATAATCCTACTTAGAGTTTAAAGATCCCATATAGAATTCATATCCTTTCTTAAGATTCTTAATTTTAAGAATGCTCATTTATGATACAATTCAATTGATTTAGTCTCCTTACCATTGTGAAGGTTCCCTAATTATATTGTGATGTGAAACACCACCTAATAGAGCTCATGTTATTAGAGTGAGGCGAAAAATACCCTACATAGGTAATGTGTTATGCTTTCATGAAGTAACCATGGTCGTTGAGCCCGTGAAGTATCATTTAGGGCACAAAGCCCTTGATTTCATCCCTCAATCATTTTCAATTCCTCTATGCTCATATGTGGTATTCAACACCTTCTAACAACTCTCATATTGCTAGTGGGAGGCCAAAGATCCCTAATAGCGGTCATGCAATATTTTTCAAGGACTTTTCTCATGGCCATGTAGCTAAATCACCATTTATAGTTTAAGGATATTACTTTCCTTACTCAACAATCAGAAAGGGCTCAATGCTTGTTGGTGGTGTATAATACCTATTAATGATGCTCATGTTCCCATATCAAGAAGATTGATTAAACCTGTATTTGTTGACTAAAGATCAAAGGCTTTAAGTCAAACAAATCCATTTCCATCTATATATAGCTCTATTGTTGACAATAACAAAGTTGGATAGCCCCAGAAGATTGATTTAACCTGTAAACCCTCAATGACATATACAACTACAGTGCTGAGAATGAAAACGATGTCAAGAAAATCATTGATGAAGAATACAAGCTTGACCAAATAAAAAATTTCTCTCTTGACCACATCAAATGCAAATATGTTCTCTTCTCCATGAACATGTGGACAATCATTCATGCACAAGATTTTTAAAAGGAAATGTAGACAACAAACCTCTAACAAATCCACATGAAGTCAATGCCGAGGGACAATTTTGGGGCCTAGAAAAGGTGCACTCATAGGGATTAAATCACAGTGAAGAGAAGCTCCTTCGTGTCCCAAAAGAAGGTTCTTCATCACAGCAAGGAGCCTTCCATACGCTGTCAAAGGAAGCTCCAAAAGAGCCCTAGTTGCAGTTTTCTATTCACAGCTAAGACGCAATCAAAGGGAGCCTAAGTGAACCCCTAATCCACAATAAGAAAGAGACTCAATACACAGTCCTAAAGGATGTGTTTTAGGTGTTGTTCAAGTAAGGAGACCTAGCACGTCTTAGTATTTCAGTGGCAACATGATGATGACAGCATTGTGATTGAAACTATTCCTGAGGACTATTTATAAGGTTGGTAACCTACAGTCATATTATATTAATGAAATCTGTCCTAGACCAAAGCTCAAATCAGTACACTCAGATTGAGTCAAGTCCTTGTACGACTTATACTATTGCATTGATAGTATTTGTTGACTGAAGATCAGAGACCAGACTTGTTGCTAGGCTAGACCACAGGACATAGCTAGCAGCAAAGGTATTGACTTGAAAGCGTGACAATGGTGGAGCTGCACCTCTAGGTCATGGATTGGTAACTCACAGAAAAAAATAAATTCAGACCGCTTCTGTCCAATCCTAAAAAAAATCTTTTTGTAGGAAAACAAATTTGCAACTAACCAACCAATGTGAAATGAATTTTCAATGAAATTATCAAATGTACTACACAAATTGATGATATATCTATATACGAAAAACAGAGCATTTATCAACCAAAATTAAGACATCACGTCTGTAAAATGCCAATCATTGCACAATTGTTCTCTGTTTAAAAAAGTGAGTACAATGAGAAGTACCTGTATTTTTCATGAACTCTAGCTTCCAAAAGAGGAAAATCTGAACCCTACTTGTCAATCTCAACAGTTGTTCTTCTGAAAATCAGACAAAATCGTGCATGGAAGTATGTTTAACAGTGCAGTTGTGGTAGCATCAATCCTGAGATCAGAACTGCTCTATTTATAATGAGTGATGATCTAATCAGATCAGATGATGGGGAGGGGTCAACACTTAGTTTATTATGAGCAATTTTATTCTTACTAACTATTTTTAGTTACTTCAACAACCTACATTTACTCACAAAATCGTGCATGTATTTGCTGACAAAATAGTGCAGTAGATGCAGGTTGGTATTTGGAATGGAATTGTAAGTAAAATTTCCAATTGAATACATAAAAAATCTTATTTTTTTATTTTTTTTTATTAATATCAAATAAGGAATTTAGAAATTACTAAAAGAAAAAAGTTAGAGATTTTTCCTTATTTCAAATAATAAGGAACTAGTTCAAATAAAGAATTTAGTGGTTATTAAAAAAGCTAAAAGTAGAGTGTTTTCTTTATTTCAAATAAGGAATTTAAGAATTTATTAATTACTCCCTATCTCTATTTTTCTAGCAATATATGCTTGTCTTATATAAAACCTCAAGTAATAGGCTTGGTAACACCCCTGAAATAATATTTTCTCTCATTTATTAAATATTTCGTATTTCCACTTTTCAACTTGAGTCACAAAGAAATAATAAATCTAGTTAATATGCTAATATCGACGACAAGTTTGACATGGCATCTAGGTTAGTTGGGGCATTTTGCACAATTAGGAGATGGGGAGCACTATTTGCCATGATTATAAACCATAGCTATATAGATGTTGATGGGTGTTAATGTGAGGATAATTTTGCCCCACAAGGATGGCTTTGTTTGGGGCCTTGGACATCATCTAAGGAGAAACACCATTATCATCCGAGGGCATACAATTGGTTTTGGTTGGTTCAGTAATAATATAGATTATGCACATACTACAAAACCTCCTCCCAGTGCATCTAAGGTGAATGGTTGGCCTAGTGGTGCTCATCGCCAACATCAAGGTTTCTTTTTGGTGGCTAGTGTCCTACTTACTAATGTCTACTACTCAATATTGTGAAATTTTGATAGGTCGATGTACCAACTAATACATTGCATTAGTGTTGGTTGAACTTGAGGTGTCCTTGATACAGTTAGCCCGAAATTTGACCTCTTGATGGACTATAGTCCCCAACCATGGAGTGAAAGTCCTTGAACCCTCTATGTCCATGAGCTAATGGATAATGTAGGATGATATGCTAATATCGAGGACAAGTTTGACATGGCATCTAGGTTAGTTAGGGCTTTTTGCATAATTAGGTGATGGGGAGCACTATTTTCCATCATTATAAACCATAGATATATAGATGTTGTATGGGTGTTAATGTGAGGATAATTTTTCCCCAGAAGGATGGCTTTGTTTGGGGCCTTGGACATCATCTAAGGAGAAACACTGTTATCATCCTAGGGCCTACGACTGGTTTTGGTTGTTTTAGTAATAATATAGACTGTGCACATGGTACAAAACCACCTCCGAGTGCCTCTAAGGTGAATGGTTGGCCTAGTGGTGCTCATAACCAACATCAAGTTTTCTTGTTGGTGGCTAGTGTCCTACTTACTAATGTCTACTACCCAATATTGTGACATTTTGATAGGTCGATGTACCAGCAACTAATACATTGCATTATTGCTGGTTGACCTTGACGTGTCCTTGATACAGTTAGCTCAAACTTTGACCTAGAATTGATGGACTATAGTCCCCAACCATGGAGTGAGAGTCCTTGAACCCCCTATCTAGATGAGCTAATGGATAATGTAGGATGATATGCTAATATCAAGGACAAGCTTGACATGGAATGTAGGTTAGTTGGGGCTTTTTGCACATTTAGGTGATGGGGAGTACTATTTGCCATCATTATAAACCAAAGTAATACAGATGTTGTATGGCTATTAATGTGAGGATAATTTTTCCCCTGGACAAGGATGGCTATGTTTGGGGCCTTCGACATCATCTAAGGAGAAACACCATTATCATCCCAGGGCCTACGACTGGTTTTGGTTGGTTAAGTAATAGTACAGACTGTGCACATGGTACAAAACCACCTACCAGTTCCCCTAAGGTGAACAATTGGCCTAGTGGTGCTCATCGCCAACATCAAGGTTTCTTGTTGGTGGCTAGTGTCCTACTTACTAATGTCTACTACCCAATATTGTGACATTTTGATAGGTCGATGTACCAACAACT
>APFE031744956.1:69467-126604 GCA_000404065.3 Pinus taeda
GAACTTTTCCAACTTAGCTTTATAATGACTCCTTTGTCATAGGTAGAGCCTCTGCTGCCAACAAACGTCTATAGTCTCGACAGGGATACCTTTTAACCATTTAATCGTCCATTATCCCATCCATTTCAGGGTATAATTAAAAGAATGAATCCAAAAATATGCCTTCATATTTTGTATCACTTTTCTTTTTTCTTATTTTGCAAGATAAAAAGCCATTGTCCTGGTTTGGTGGCTAGTTATTTGACAATGCCATTCACTTGTTGTAATTTAACTGAACAAGCTGGCTCGTGATGAGACCCCTTGTCTTATAATTATAAGCCATTATCCTGTTTTGGTATGCAGTATTGGTAATGTCAGTTGAACTATTCCCCAATGATCATGGTAAGCAGGCTTGTAATAAGACCCCTTATCTTTTATATCAAATATATTTTAGAATTACACTCTGAGTAATCACAAACTTTAATGAATGGGATGAACAATTTTCTCCTTAAGAGAGCATGGATGACAGGGTAAGAGTTGAAGATGCTAAGATTGAATCAGTTTCTGTTTTTTGTATTGATAACCGTTTTTTGGCCATTTAAAAACATCAAAATGATTTACAGTACTTCTAAATCTTGAGAAGATTTCACAAAAATAAAATGGGGTTTCAGAATCCAAATATACCTAATTTCCTAGAAATTTTCCTTTTATTTAAGGTTTCCATTTTTAAAAGTAAATATGAAAACTATTTCTTTTGAGAAACTTTTTCAGTATAGCAAAGGCCAATGGAAGACATCTTACAACTTTATTTTCCAATAATCCTAAAAACTATGAACACAAGTTTTGCTGAAAAATTGAATATTTACAAAGGGAGAAGGGGTTACCTTCTCAATTGAAGAATTTTTTCAAGATAAGGCCATTAACAGGAAGAGAATCTCTCTTACCTGATAGATCTTGCAATATGAAAGTAGAAGGGCCTATATTCTCGTTGATTTGAAATGGTCCGAGCCACATTTTCTGGAACTTAGTGTGTTTTCCTTTATCCTCATGGGTTTTGTCCCATTTCAGAACTAGATCACCAACTTGTAATTGCTTCGAACTGGATGAATTGAATCAAAAGATGACTTGATAATTTGCTGATGTTTTGCATGTATAATTCTAGCTTTTTCCCTTTCTTCTTCTAATTTTAAAATTTGATCATGTCTTAGTTGAATAGAAGATGAGAGACTTTCTTCAATAAACTACACTAAAGCTAGAGATGGAAGTACTAAATTGGTTGGTATGAAAACTTCCTTCCCATATACGATATTAAATGGAGAAGTACCTATGGAAGCCTTCTGCGTTATTCTGTCAACCGATAGTGCAACTATCAAAGATTTATGCCATTTTTTATGATTCTACTCAATAGATCGCTTAATGATTTTGATAAGATTTTTATTGGTGGATTCTACTAAACCATTACCTTGGAGATAGTAATTCACAAAATATTTCAATTTAAACCCTCTTTTGATATCGAACTCAAACCTAGAATTTCCAGAGAAATAAGATGCATTATAAAAAACAAGAGTGTTTGGAACACCAAACCTGGTAATAATGAATTGATCTATGAACTCTATAATTGCCTCAGAGTTTGTTGTCTTCAGAGGAATTGCCTCAACCCACTTAGTAAAGTAATCAGTAGCAATAAGGATATACTTATGTTGTTTGGATGACTGTGGAGTGATTTCTTCAATGATATCCAATCCCCATTGCTCGAAAGGTTGTTCAATGTTCACTGATTGCAAAGGGAAAGCTGGTTTTCTTTGTCTTCCACTGGAGATTTGACAACTTTGGCATTTCCTTACGTATTCGTGAGTGTCTCTGAACAGGGTGGGCCAATAATATCCAGCGTGAATGATTTTGTGGGTTGTTGTATCAACTCCAAAATGTCCTCCTGTTGGTCCGTCATGTAGCTCCTGCAAAACTTTTTGCGCTTCAGGTTTTTCTAGGCATCTGAATAGAATTGAATCATAATTTTGCCTAAACAGTACATCATCTACAATTATGAGGTTTTTCGCTTTTAATCTAATGGAACGTTTGTTTTTATAGGAGAGATTAGAAGGTGCGTATCCATTTTTTAAATAGAAAATTAGATCTGCATATTGTGATTCAGGATCTGTGATACTTATCTGATTGATTTCTTCAGTATGTTTTGTACCTTCTGGTTCTTGAATATTGGATGCTCCTGCTAATAACCTACAAAAACCTTGGTCTCTGACAATCTTTGCTGGCTTGATTTCTAAGTATTCTTGTAATGCTGTGACCCAATTTGCCCTTTTTTTCTCCTAAATCCCTTTGAATTAGTAATTGTCTTACTGCTAAAAAAGGAACTATAACTTTTGTGTGAGTTTTTAAGAGGAAGGGTCTGTAGTGTTTGACGGCTTTATACACAACAAAGGCTTGCTTTTCAACTTCCGAATAATTAAGTTCAGCACTTTGAATATTTGTAAAATGAAATTGGTGCTTCCAAGTTTTGATCATTAATCTGAGTCAGCACTGCTGCATAGGATGAGGTGGATGCGAGAGTATACAGTATGAAATGACTTGAAAAATTGGGAGTGCTTAAAGCAGGGGCGTTAATTATTAATTGTTTGATAGAATCAAATGCCTCTTTTTCTGCAGATCCCCATTTAAACACTGATTTTTTCTTAATCATTGTTTGCAATGGTAAAATAATCTGGGAAAAATCTGGAACGAATCGTTTAACAAAGTTGATTTGACCCAAAAATGACTGCATGGATTTTTTATTATGAGGGAATGGAATATCAAAAATCTCTTTAATTTTATCTGGATCAATATAAATACCATCTTTTGAAACAATGAAGCCCAAGAGCTTTCCTTGATTAAGAGCAAAAAATGACTTTTGTGGATTGAGCGAGATACCATACCTTCTGCGGCGCTCAAAGATTTGTTTTAAATCATGTAAATGATTAGACCTTTTCTTGGAAAATACAGTAATATCATCTAAATAGACAACTACTGTTTTATTGATCAATCCTTTGAATGCTATATCCATTGCTCTTTGGAATGTAGCTCCTGCATTGATAAGTCCAAAAGGCATTTTTTGGTAAGCATAAGTTCCCAATTTAGTTCTGAAGGTAGTTTTAAGCCTGTCATCAGGATGGACCAAAATTTGGTTATATCTTGAAAAACCATCTAAAAAGGACATCAACTCCAAACCAGCTACTGAATGGAGCATCTGCTCCATGGTAGGTAAAGGGAAGTTATCCTTTTGGCTTGCTTTATTAAGATTTCTGAAATCTATGCAAATCCTGATGTCGCCATTTTTCTTTCTAACAGGCACCATAATGGACACCCAGTTTGAATGTCTGACAGGAAAAATGATCTTAGCCTTCAAGAGTTTGTTTATTTCGGTTTTTATTTGACTCTCTAGGTTAGGATGAATTTTCATTAACTTCAGTTACACTGGTTTTTGCTCAGAAAGCAATGGAATAGTATGATGAATGATCGATGCATCGTATGTTTTCAAATCATCATATTTCCAAGCGAAGACATATTTATTTTTTTGTAATAACCTAATGAATGTTGTTCTTTCTTCTAAAGAAAGTCCTAATCCCAAATTGATGTTTTGAGGGTTTTCCTCAGTACCTTGGTTTATCAATTCAAATCTTAAAGTGGAACTCTGGAGCTTTGAATTGGTCACTTGTTTAAACCTGTCTTTAGTATCATAAAGATCTTCTAGCTTAACCACTGGTTTTGGTATTGAGTTTTCTTCTTGCTTTTATTTCATTTGAAGGTCATGATCACTTTCATCAATGATTTGATCATCATAGGATTTGTCGGAAGTCAAGAAATTTAAAATGTCTTTGTCATGATTGAACACTCGCCAATTGGTGACATTGTCGGGAATTGATGGTCTAAAAATTAACTCTACTGAAAATCTGTCTCGGCTGTAATCTTTTCTTAAGGTAGGAGTTTGGAAGCAACATTAGCTAGCGAGTCTGTTGCTGCATTCTGGGATCTAGGGATAGGAGAAATATTGAATGCTAAAAATTGAGATATGAGTTCCTGCACCAAAGACTGATAGTGTTTGAGATGACTAGAAAGACAGTGAATTGTATTTCTAACTTGTTTTATAACAATTTCTAAATCACCAAAAACTTTCAAATATTGAACTTTAAGACCAATAGCTTTATAGAGTCCTTGAACTAAGTTCTCATATTCAGCCGTATTATTTGTGCATTCAAATTCCAATCTACATGATAACATAGTTTTTTCTCCTTTAGGGCTAACTAAAATACACCCTACTCCTGCACCTTCACTAGATTTAGACCCATCAAAGTATAATGACCAAAATAAAGAATTATCAACAATTTTATTTACAGTTTCCTCAACAATATTGACACATCTTGATCTATCGGTTTGTGAAAAATTTTCAATTTGGGATGTGAAATTATTAACTGAGAAAGGAGATGGTTGGGCAGTGAAATTGCCAAACAATGATTCGGATGAGTAATTCCCCAAAATATTGTTTTTGAATGCTATTGGTTGATTCTCCTATTCAAATTCAGTGATAGTATGGGTCATATGTTTCTCCTGATCGATTTTGATCTGATTTGACTTTCCTTTATAAGGTAGCCAC
This sequence comes from Pinus taeda, assembly GCA_000404065.3. NCBI lineage: Eukaryota > Viridiplantae > Streptophyta > Pinopsida > Pinales > Pinaceae > Pinus > Pinus taeda. The sequence continues at coordinate 74,089 of APFE031744956.1, forward strand.
ATATGGGACCAATCGATAGAAATATATCCGTGGAGTTTCTCAGACCAATATCTACTCAAAATTAAACCATAAAATTCAGGTATATAACCTATTAAAATATCAATTCTCTGAACCACTCATGGATCAGCTGATAACCTGATAGTTACGAAGTTGATTTCCCCTAAAACCTGGACCTTGGTTCTATCCAACTGTACAATATGGATTGCAGACTTTTGGGGTTCAATGTTCAGTTTGGAACAAACTAAAGCTGGCATTATGTTAGAGGATGCCCCTGAGTCATTCAAACAGTTGTGTATATTTCTATTATAGATCTCATAGGTCAAGAGAAAAGGGGGAGTATGAGAATTTTATCTGCCTCCGATTAAAACTGCATCAGTAGCTTCTACTCTACCAGGAGATGGTTGACCTGAATCATTTGCAGCTTTGGAGAACACAACATTAAGAAGAGGTGAAGAAGGTATTGCATTTAGTTCCTTAAGGAGTAATTTCTGCTGATGTTTGAGTTTGCTAAGTTCAAACATAGTAATGTTTTCCTTTGTCTTCTTCATATCATCGATAATATTGTAATCCATTGAATCCGATACTACCAACGTCTTAGATGTTGAGGGTATGTTTGAGGATGATGGTTGATTTTGGGATGTTATTGCCGCAGATTTCTTTGTGGGAACCTTTTCTTTTATAGTAGTGGTACCTCCACTCCTTTTCTTTGAAATTGACTGAATAGGTTCAGGAGTACCTTTAGTCCTGGTAGTCACAGGGAAAGCTTCTTGTTCATTTTCTGTATCAAAGTTAGGTAAAATGAAGTCCCACATCCCATGGCATTCGACAATCTCCTCTTCTTCGGGTTCCTCGAATGGCAAGACTGTTTCATTTTCTTCTTCCTCTTTAGAATTTGAGTCTGCATTAGATATAGCATTTGGTGGTTTTGGCTCAGGTTTCTTAAAATTTCTAAATGGCCTCTTTGTTGAAGTTTCAACTACTTGTTTTTTGATTTCAACCATTTCATTTGACATAGTCTTGAGGACCTTTTGCAGACCCTCCATATCATATGGATCTTTAGGGGTTTTCTTCTTTGAATCATCTTTAAAAGAAACTTTTTTGGATTTTCTATCTTCAAGAGCAGCTTTCTTTTCTAAAGCAATAATGTGTTTCTCTACAGCAAGCGCCTCTTTCATGTTTTCAGCCAAAGTTGGTTTTGCATCTTTATCTACAAAAATGGCTATATTTGAAGGTAGGGCTGTTATATACCATTCGCTTCTGATTTTCTCACTTGGTTTAGAGTCATTTGGAATCTTATTCAAGAGTTTATTGAATAGCGAGTTGAATTCCTTGATAGGTTCTCTAGATTCTATCCTAAGATTCGAAAGATCGTTGATTAATGTTGCTAAAGATCTATCATCGCCATACTTAGTGAGAAACTATTCTTGAAAAATGTTCTAGCTGGTAATGGATCCAGAGGGTAGGGAAAAATACCAAGACCTAGCTGATCCTTGTAAAGTATAAGGGAAAAGCCTAACGACAACATCTTCCTGTGTCACTCCTTTTAAATTAACTGATAACATGAAATTGTTAATATGTTCTTCGGCTAATGTTTCGGCATCTAGATTAAATTTCGGCAACCATTTTTCAGGAGAATCTGGCAATGGGTGTAATGGTGCAGGCATACTGACCGCACCAGGACTATTCCATGGATTCTGAGCCATCGTAGAACTAATAACAAATGATATTGCTGATGTTTGGGGAGGAGTTGGTATTGAAGATTGGATAGGTTGGGATGTTGAAGTTGTTGATCCTTGCTGAACAACAATGTGTAATGGAGGAGTGGATGGTTGAATTCGCACTGGGGAAGATGAAATGAAGGATGATGATGAGAAAGTCTCACTGTCCGATCCTTCAGTGTTCTTTTTAGCCTTTTTCATTTTTGGTAAAGGAAACTCAGTAGGTACAATACCGAGCTTTCTGCTTTGAAGTCTGGTGAGAGGTTGAGGTAGATTGAATTGCGAAGTCTCACTGCCTTAAGATACTTCAGATTTCTGTGGTGATATCGAAAAGCCTTGAAGTTTCTGTATGAGAGACTAAACTTCAGGAGACTCAGGACTTAATCGATCTGGAGTATGGTGGGATTGAGGTGGAGGTGGAGGGAGATTTACTCTCAGAATGGTCTATAGGTTTTGGTTTACTCGCCATTCATAGTTCATGCCCTCCTTCTAGTGCGAAAAATGTTGATGCCTCGAAAATCGTTGCAACAACATCGGGGAAAACCACCCGGTCTAGACCTTAATGCAGCTCCTTTTCCGTTTGGTGTGGTGGCTCCGACTAGAAATAATGGGACCAGTTTCCCAATGATGAATAAAAAGGGGATGGATAAATAAGTGGTTCTCTAATATAATGGTAATGGTTGAATGATTTAATCTAAAAAGTAAAAATATGAATAACTATCATATCCCGAGAAATTTTTGCCTTTAGTGTAACGTTTGATAATCTTTATCCACAAACAGGCATATAGATGACTCTATTGGTAAACAAAGACATTTATTCATATGATAATTACTTTGTTCAAGTAGTTGAACAAAGTAATCATTAAAAACATTATTACACTATCCTTTATATATCACTGATACATATATGACTAAAAGAATAACATTCCTAAAACATTCAATAGTGAAAAATATAAGGATTGTTGTTAAAAACACATACATGTATCCAATGATAGCAAGTTTAAACAAATGACGATTCACACGAAAGAATGAAACAAGATCATAGATAATAGTACCATATGTGCTTTGAATCACTCTCGATATCAATCGCATTCAAATTCTTTTTTCCAACTTAGAAACACTTTCACATCAAGGCAATAGTGCACATCCCATCAAAGCTTTCTTCGTTAGAATTCGGAATATTGGCCCAGTCTTTATAAAAAAAATATACCAGAAGCACAATAGTACAACTTCCAGATTTGAGTTTTATACAAAAACAAAGGACCCTTTATAAATGCATGAAAGGGTCTATAAATACTAATTAAACTAACTAACTACAAAAATAAAATGTTATTAATTGGTACAACTAGATCTTGAGTATCTTCTCCATAATAAGTTTGTTTCGGATGATCTCCTTTTGATTTGAGTTGGCAGATTGCAAGCATCGGTTCCAATTCTGGAGGACGAGTGAGACGAGAATGTAGTTGAGTTGAGTATGTGGCATCATGGATTTCGGGAATGATACAACCGATCACATTGGTTAAACATTTGAGGGCGGCCCTTTGATTGTATGGTTTTAATAAGAAAAACCAATAGGTATCCCAAGTTAAACTTTGGATGCCAGCAATTAGTCTTCCATTATTCTCCAATTCTTGATTGCATGATTGCTCCAATGTTTTGGCTGACAGCAATCTGGGGTGCATTGTGAAATCATGTTAGACAGATAAAGAGTGTTATTGATTAGCTCAATTAAATTACTTGTAGATAATCTACATCTGGAAATATCTCTCTCTGCTTTCATCAGCTGTGACTGCCAATCTAAGAAAAGGATCTCCTTGTGTGATTCTAGAATTTTGGATAGATTTGTTGCCTGCCCTTCATTGGTGTCTTGCCAAGCAAGAAAGTTTGTCAGAGTCTCATCGGCCTGTTCCAAATCCTGCCTAGCATCGACTGATTTGTCAACTATTGATGCCATTATAACACAAAGGGGCTCAACCAGAGAAATGTTATGACATAACAGTCTTAACTGTGTAACCAATGCTTTGTTGATTTGTAGTGCTTCGAACCTAAAATCTGATGGTTGCAGAAGACTCTTGAACTTCTCTACTTGAAGTGACAGCTGAGCGATTTGCTCATCTTTCGTTTTCATCATTAGTTCATTCATTGTCTTTAACCTGGCCAATGCTTCGGATAATTCTTTTTGCTTTTGTATTGGGCTTGAGTCTATTCTCTGTTTCTCTTCAAGCAATTGCTTATTCAATTGATTGTTTATTTGTTGTTGTGTTGATAGTTGTTGTTCCAACTGTTCAATTTTCTGATGTGCTTCAGACACCTGTGATTGCAACAAAACAATTGCTTGGTCCTTTTCTTTAAGTAGATTACTTACTTCCGATGCCTTGTCCATAGTGGCTGCCGAATAAGCTCGGACATACTGAGAAAGCTTTGTTAGGTCATCGGAAGGGTTAAACTCTTCTTTCCACACTACATTAGTTGTCTCTGTTTGTGCTGGAAACAGGGAAGATTGATCAAGTCTTCTCCTTTTCCTCTGTCTTTTCACTACAGCCCTGTGCTTGGGACTGTAAAAGACATCTAATGGAGGTATGTCCTCTATCTGCAAAATAATTTGATCGGAGGGATCTTTTGGAATCATTTCTAAATCTGTGCTAGGGGGTAGGTCACTGGTTCCTTCATTCGGAACCGTTGTTGACGTTGTATCTTGTCCATATGTTACTTTGGGTGTATTGGCACCTTCTGGACCTTCCAGATTGCTTATAATAGAGTCAAATTGTTGCCATTCTTGGAGTAGTTTAGGATCAATCTGAGTATCCACATTGATATTTTCGCTGCCCTTGTCCTGTTCTTTTTTCTGCTCTTTCTCCTGCTCTTTCTCCTGTTCTAGTTCTTTTCCTGTTTCGAGAATCTTTCCTACAGCAGGAGGTTTGTCAATGATTTTCTGTTCAGGCTCGCTTGACTGTGTCGTCGGGGTAGTAGCTAATAAGTCCAGAGGTAGAGTTTGCAACCTCTGTTCTCTGAGCCTATTGAATTCTACTAGCCTTTCGTCATTATATCTCATTTTGGCCAGCATTTGTACCTGGAATAATGATTCTTCCGAAGAAAACAAGTCATCAAAATCATCTTTCTCATGATCAAACCTTGTAAGTTTGGCTTGTTCAAGCACAGTATAGGCAACTTTCCTTGGATCAAATTGCCTATTAGGAATGCCTGCAAGATTAATCATGTTTATTTTCTCTGCCTCCTTCTCCGCATGCTTGTAGTCGTGCAAAGTATAAACACCGCATCTCAAAGGAAAAGTAGGCCAAGCCTGCTTTTTAGAAGTCCTACGAGTCTTGGATGTTCTTGCTGTTGTAATTTGGTAGGCCAATTCTCGGGCTAACAGCTTGTCAGGTATATACAGAGGAATGACATGAGGTCTTGCAAGGCTACCAAAAACCCTTATGTATGTGAGCTTGTCTTCCCCGAACCAATTTCCTACAGCGGTTAGGTCAACCTCTGCTTCCGAAGAAAGCTTTGGGCCAGGCTTATAAAAAATGGCATAGTAAATAGGTAACATAAAACCATTACATATTTGGTACAAGTAGTCCTTATAGTGCGCCTTCCATAGCTTTTGCTGATAAATGTGAATTAGCATGGGGTCTTGCGAAGTCTATCTCCACCCCAGTACAGGAAATTCAGAATTGAAACGAAGAGTATCTAAAATATAAGCACTAAAATAAAACAGAGGAATAGACCTATCGGTCACGCGAGTTTTTTCTCTAAACTCAAGAATTGCAGTGGCTAATTTATCTGATAATATGTTTCCCCAATCCATTACTTCATTGTTAACTGCCACTTCCATTAAAGGAACCATTTCAATAGTGAATTTTGCAGAATCATGCAATCCCCAAATTCTACACATCATTGCCCCGACATAACAGTAAGGAGAACATAATGAATCTACAAAGTACTTACCTGAAGATTCATGTTTGTGCCTTGCGGGTTTCTGTCTCCACTCCCGAATAGGGGCCGATTCAGTCTCATTCTCACTTGCGAACTTCTCAAGAAAGGCTTTATTGTATTTCTTTTGAAGTTCGGGCAAGTGATACATTTTCCTTAAGTCATCTGGCTGAAATGAGCCGAAGACCCTTCTGTCAACTATACAAAATGTTCTGTTTAAAACCGGGATCTCCTCTACTGCCTATCGCACTACATCAGTGTATGGAAGAATTTTTTCACGTGCTGCTATTCGGTGTAGATATGAATCAGCTAAATCTTTCAGGGAAGCCTCTGATTTTCTAGTTGAATCTGCGGTAGCTTGTACTGCCACTGTCTCAGGCTCCTCTGCTTCAATTAAATTATATATGCTTTGCCAACTTGTGTTTCCAAGGCCAAGACACGTAGTGTCTGAAATAAATCCCTTTTTGCTTGGTCCTGGATCAGTGGTGGATTGCACTGTTACTGCGGAAGCTACTGCTGCCGCGGATCTCTTGGATTTCTTTCCCATTTGGTTTGAACTTGTTGTTTCGGGGGAGCTCTACGCAAGAATTAAAATGAATGTGATACAGAGAATAGGTAGTGTGAGCCAATACGAAAGAATTATATCAATTAGCGCGTAATGAAAGATTAAAATGATACTGCTGCAGATACAATCTCAAGGAAGATCTCGGCATAATTGCTTCATTAATTGGCCGCTTAACCTATCAATCATGGTAAAAGAGTTTTAAATACTCATCATATCGTTTATATGCCGAATGATTCATTCAAGCGTGGCTTGAGTTTTTTGGCGGATAATCGCAAGTAAATCGCTATCGGGAACGGGAAGGCTTTTAATAATAATCCAAAATAATGCATACAAGTCTTTTAAATCTATTTTGAAACTCACGCCTTGGTTTATCGGATCGCAATTGGGGATGAGCTCAGGTCGTAATACTTATGTTATTGCAAAAATCACCGATCCCTGATGGTTATACTCCTTATCGCATCGGGAGATTTTAAAGGTGTCTTAAACATGCGCTGCGTTATATCCCCCGATTGTCGATAGCGATATCGCATCGGAGAAATAGGGGAGGACCTTTCGTTATATTTGTTGCTCGCCTTTCCCGATAACCGATAGTTGTTCACTTTTCGGATCGGAGTAAGTCAATGGGTCTTTGTATTATGTTTTCTTTGTTGTTGCAATATGCGATCTTGCGATCGCTTTATCGCAATAATAAAGAATTTTATATTTACTCATAAGACCAATTTCATTATTGTTCAAAAGGTTTATAATATAATATTTCCGTTGGACCTTTTGATGAAGGATTTTGTAATGATGAGTTGATACCAATTTATTCACACATCTATGTTTAAAAGGGACCCATTTCATATTATAGTTAGAAAGAAGAATTTTATGAAATGGGGGGTTTTTGTATAGCACAACATAGTGGTACACCATGTAGATCAAAATATTTGTCCATTTAAGTATCCAATTTATTGGATCCTTGCCATCAAACTTCCTCATCCTGCTTTTTCTTGATTTTAGGAACTCGATCTTGAAACGAATGTAACTCTATACTTTCAGATCTTTAAGTTCTAAAATTGCGACCTGTAGTAGCCCTCTATGTCCTCTTTCCAATGCCACCAGCCTGATACAAATTGGATTCTCCAAGAAAGCGTTATGCACAATCTCCCAAGGTGACCTGATTATAGACCTTTCCAGAAGAGTGAACTTGTATGAAGTGCCACGTGTCACTATTTCGACCTTTGACTCTGAAAAATATATACAAGAAACTACAGTCCGTACTCTTTCTGCAACTTCTTATGAAATTTGAATCCGATGCTCAGAGAAAAAGTTATGACGATTTTCCCCAGGTCACCTGTTTGGAATGTAATTCAGGAGTCTACAAAAGGACCAACTTCCTCAGATCATATCTCCACAAATATAGTGTGAAAAGCTCTGAAATTCGGACCCGAGATTCAGTGCGATGTCTTCTCAAATGGGTTTTTTTTTAGATTCTGAAACGTCGCAGAAAAAAAGTTGTAGCGAAAATGCCATGATGACCTGTTTGGAGCAGCGAAACCCTAGAATCCAAAGCTCAATACCAAATGTTATGAAACCAGCTCACAAAAAGATAGAAAAGAGCGATCAACACCTTAGGATTCAGCCTCTTCGAGGGGGTAACCTCCTTTACATTACACAAATGAACAATTCTTGGATGATACAAATGAAAAGACCTCCTTTCTATATATAGGAGTCTAAGGGGTCATAACATAATCAGAGCCGACATAACAATAATAATGTAAGGGCACAATAATAACAATAGTTGGCTTCTATGGGGCACAATAGTAACAATATGGGCACTACATGGGTACATCAATATAATAAGTTGGTTGTACTGATAACAATAAGGGGTTACACTAGTAGGATAGGGGCCTAACACCAGTGTACCTCTTTGGTGACCTCCTTTGTTTGCGCTGAGAAGAGGGTGCTCCCATATTCTCCCATGCATCATCCAACAATCTGTCAGCCTCTCTGGTGCGCTTTCTTCCCTCTCTGGAAGACTATGCTTGAATGGATATCTCCACTCTCTGAACCTCTGCATGTGGCTGCTCCACATCAATTTGAGGCCCCTCAACCTTAGGAGCTAAAAGCTCCTCATCTGCGTGTAGATCAAGCTCCCTCTTAAGGGATGCTCACATATCCTTCTCCTCATCAAACCTAATATCCCTGCGAACCACTGTCATTTGACAGGTCAACATCTACACTCAATAGTTGTGGGTTGTATTAGTGAACCCCACAAAGATCCCCAACACTATCGTTGGATAAAGCTTCTTCCATGCATCTTTGGTCACATGGCAATAAACCGATGACCCAAAAATCTTGATCTAGTCTCTTACCAGAATAAGCCTCCTATGGTGTCTTCATATCAAGTATCCGATGTGGGCTACGGTTCTGAACATAAACTGTTGTGTTGCATGCCTCAGCCCACAAGTGTAGTGGTAGGCCCTGATCATGCAACATTGCCCTTGCTACCCCTACTATACTCCTATTCCTCCTCTCAGCAGCCCCATTTTGTTAAGGGTTATGGGTTGTTATCAACTCTCGTTTAATCCCTTCCACTGCACAAAAGTTCTTAAACTCATTTGAGACATACTCACCACTGTTATCACTTTGTAGAGATTTAACCTTCTTGCTAGAATCTTTCTCTACCAATGCTTTGAACTCACAATTTTTTGTGAAAGTTTTCTCCTTTTTTCTGCATTAAAAATACCCAGCATTTACGAGAATAGTCATCAATAAATATAACATAATACTTTTGTTTGGTTGTGGATGCTATCGATAATGGCCCACACACATCTGAATGGACTCTCTTCATAATAGACTCTACCCGACTGTCTCTATCTCCAAAGGAATACTTGGTGTATTTTCCCAAAGTATAACCCTTGATGTATCAACTTGCTCAAGCATACCCTTGGGAAGATCGGTAGATATTTATTGCAATATCTTCAAAGCCCCATGATGCAAGTGGCCCAATCGCCTATGCCACAACTCACCAGAGTCTCGGATCAACATCTTTTTTGCTTTTGAACTCAAAGCAACACAATCCTCTACCTCTATCTTAGAGAGATTTTGAACTCGAATCCCTATCTTCTTTACTTGACCGGTGGCTATGTGTCAAAGGAACACCTTTCCTTTCGAAAATATCACATCATAGCCTCTATCCTCAAGCATGGCAACGAATTCCAAGTTCTTTGTCAGTCCGGGTACATGCATAACATTCTTCAATGTGAGTGGAGCTACGTGCTCCCTCTTAAAAGTAATAGTGCCCACACCAGTAACACTATACTTACCATCATCACCCATCTTGATATACACCTTGAGATCTTTCTCCTCCAGTTCACTGAATGACTCTTGGTCACCAGTCATGTGGAATGAAGCTCCACTGTCTAAGTACCAGACATTTCCCATCATAGAAGACAACATTCATGCAATGAGGGAAAATTCCAATTCGAATTGGGAGGCCAAAGCCTCACCCGCCACTCCTCCTGAGGACTTCTCCTTGGACTTCTTCAATGGACAATTTGTAGCAAAGTGACCCATCTTTTGACAATGAAAACATTTAAATTTCTTCATGTCCTTCTTCTTACCTCCATGATAAGAATCTAACTTGGAATGGGAAAGTTTACCTTTCCCCTTCCTCGCCTTAATCACTAAGTTACAATTCTCTTCATCATCAGTCTTTGAAGAAAATCCATCCCTAGTGTTCCTCATCATCTCATCTTGCATCAAATCCGACCATAGTCGTTCCCAATATGGCAACTTCTCCCGACCATTGACAGAGTCCTCATAACTATGCCAACTATTTGGGAGTCCAAGAAGAGTCCTCGGAAACCACCCAAAATACTATCTATCCAATAGTCAAAAACCCTTTCAACCTTATAATCAGACTCTTCAAGATGCTTGATCAATTCAGGAGTCCAAACAATATGATCATCGTGTTTCCAAGTAGGTTTGTTGTTTGCTAATTTAGACAACCACTCATGTAATTCACATGGGAATGATGAAAATAAAATTCCGTGCTCTTCTGTGTGGAGATATCTCTATAACCACCTTTCTTTGGACCAACACAGATTCCAATTTTCCTGAGCTACAAACTCATGCAACTTCTAATCTATCCACTTCTCTAGTTCTTTCTTATTTGGTATCCACGGATGCCACATCACACATCCCTCAAATAGATCTTGGTCCTGACAACAAAACCATTTGTTGGCTTGAGGGGGCTTGGACCTAGGTCATGATGTAAGCACTGCTGAATGAGGTGCTTAGTGATATGTGGGTCCTCGACTAAATGAAAAAACTGCAATGGTCATTAAGTACGGTACCACCTTCACATGAAAACTTGTGTTGGTGTTGAATGTTAGGGGGGACAATGACACCAGTGGGAAATAGTGATTCCCATTGTGTCACCCAAGGATGTACCTTAAAAGGGTGGAGTATACAAGGTACTACCTCGATCCTAGAATATGGGTGTTGAAGTCGACAAGAAAGAAGCGTCAACTGCCCGAAATGTTGATTTAGGGAATCAATATAAGGTGAAAATAGATTGTAATAGTGTGGGTCAGATAAGGCATGCTAATGAAAGCTGACAATATGAATAGATATGGACAACTAGCCCAAAGTCAGAGCTATAATGTAAGTGGTGATATTCAAAACACTTTGTCTAACATGGATGGCCTTGGAGTTAGTAGGACTTCCAGGGTAGGTGTAAGTATGTTCTGACTGGCGTGAAGAGGGTAAATGAATGTGGATGATGTGTGAGATTTGACCAAGGGTGTCTAGAAACTCCCGCAAGGTAAAAAGACATGAAAATGTGGGTGGAATCCTTTTTCTTAATAGACCTTTGTACACTTGCCAAAAGAATATGAGGGTGGTTTGGACATACAAACACGGAGATGGGTGCCCCATGGAAATGGTGACTTGCATCATGATGGAGGTATGGTGTTTTTTGCTGAGGGAAGATGCCCCATTTTTTGGTCTTCATGTTGTTGGTGAGGTGAATGAAGTGACGCAGATGGTCTACTATAATATGGGTGAATGGTAGGCCAAATGTAAAACACAATGGTGCGTTCATCTTGATCCGTCGCAACCTACAAGGGTTAGCTCGGGAATGGGATTGGTAAGCAATGAGTGAAGAAGAATGAGGCTTATCTTAAATGCATGAAATCTGAAGTGGTACCCGGGCCTAGGTAGATGGTCATGGATCCCAATAGTATGTGGGGGTCTATGAGGTGATCCATGAATGGGAAGGATCTATCAACTGACATGGACGTTTACCATATGCAAGGTGATGTGATGGTAAACATGGTTGAGATGATGGACCCTATGGTGCTTGTAAGAGAAATGTTGTTAGGATATGCAAAGCTTTGTGGGAAGCCTGTCATGATGAGTGACGAATGGTACTTGTTATGGTATTGGCCACCAGGGTGTTGAGCATGGAAAGAAGTATTTTTTAGGTTCGTGCAATTTAATATGCAATACCCCAAGTGTAAACATCTTTTTTGATCATATAATAATCTGAAAGCAAATGAACTAGATGAATTGAAAAGACAAGAGAAGGCGCACCTGAAGTGGTACTCTGAGCTTATGGTGGGTCCAAAAATGAGTTTTGGGTTGAAATGGAACAAAGAGTATCACGATGAATATTATGTGGTTCTGATCCTTATGTCTTTAATAATTTTGAAAATGGAAATCCTAAGCTCCTATAATGTGCTCAAGAAGATGTCGAAAAGGGTGATATATAGGGAAAAGTGGGCCCAATACCACCTCATTTGCAGTTACTATTTTTGGAGGCTAGAGTTGATCCAGGATTTGTTTCTTGCCGTTGCGGTCAACTTGTGCACCTAGGTAGTGCACAGGGAAAAACATGTTAGAACATTAAACCTCAACTTCGTTAATTTGGTAGACTAGGCTAGGTAGGTCACACAGGGGTGCCCTGTATGACCATTTTAGGGTAAAAAAATCTTAGATCACACGGGTGATTTATCTTTAGTCACGCAGTATCCGCGTCTTTCCTAGGGATTCATGTGGAGATGTCACGGGTAAAAGGATGACAGCCGCACTGTCGGTGCGACTGATCAGTCAGAAGTCGCGACGTTATTGTTCTGGCGATGTCATGGCTAGGTCACCCTAGGTCACACTGTTCATGCGCCTCTATCAATAACTTACGCGCGGGCCCAGATATGGCATCGTTGTAGGTTACGGTGTGGAATATGTGCTTTCTACGTGTCTATTTGAAAAATAGATGTGTGTTGCATGCACTTGTTATGTCCATAAATTCACGATGCATGAAAAAAGTTTTTTAACAACTTAGGAGGATGATTTTTAAAAATTGATATCCTTGGTGGTAGGATGGGCATGCTCTGGTGAGAGGAGGATGGAAGCCCTTGCGGGTAGTGATCACAGAGGACCATGCAAATAACATGACACTAGCTGGATGAAGGTTACTAAAGTTCCTTCAAAACCCCCTTTTGAGGTTGCATGATGGGTTCATGTGATTTTTTATTTAGTTGTGGGACGTAGATTGACAGATCTTCGTCATTATAGGGACTGATATACAAATCAGTGCAACAGTATATGTATAATTTGTGAAGGGACTGGTACCTCATGGAGAGGTTTTGCCACATCCCTTGCCAACTAGGCAGGTAGACATTCGGAGATGGATAAAGGCCCATTGCGGCCCCAACCTTATTGAGGATGGGTGTATCAGAGCACCTTCTATCTGGGATCTCGCCAAGCTAGTAGCGTTGGCTATGATCACGAGCTTGGAAGGTTCGGCAACCCCACATTGGATATCAGGGCCCCAGATCGCAATATTACAGAGGCTACAGGCGGGGCATTTTTTCGACTAGGTCAATTTTTTGTACAGGTGGTCGTATTCTAGTTGATAGAGGTTCAACAAGGAGAGTCTCAGAGCTTTTTCTATGCCAGTATCTCATGTTACATCTTATATGAGAGGGTTGTGATGCCACAACCTTTTATAGCAGTGCCCCCAAGATGAGACGGTGGGAGCCTGTGATGCCGAGGGCTGGTGGAAGTGCAACGGGGCGTTACAGGAATGCCGAGGTGTAGGGTTGGTTTCGATCCAACCCTCATATTATTCTTGAGTACCCGTATTATGGAGTGAACTTTACGAGTGATCCAAATATGGGGCTCCCTCCTGGTGACACTTGGGGGCCAACATGTAAGTGACTTGTTATGTCTGCATTCCAGTTTTTTTGACATGTATGCTTTATGATTAATTTTTTATATGATTTTGATATCATGTCTTTGTACTTGTAGATGTGGGGCTACATGGATGATTGTTGGCCTACTTAGTAGGGAATGATCCATGATCTTGCTATACCACAGTGACTGTGGAATGTTCAGGAGGAGGAGGGACTTGAGAGGCCGGCGTAGCGTCGACGACTCGAGATTGGTGGTCTCTCTGGACAGGGCTTCATCTCTTCTGCTTCCAGGGATATGGAGACATTGTGAGAGCGTGACGAGGCAACAAAGGCTTAGTTAATGTTGGCTTGAGGGGGATTGGACCCAATTTCAGAGTTAGTTGTGCTAACCAACAAAACCCTACACTATTGAAAACAATCCTCTTAGCGCAGACTGTAGTCTCACCCAAGGCAGTATTGGGGGATGCTAGAACTAGGTTTCTACATCCAGAAGTGTTAATTTATGGTATGTTCTATGCGCATAGCAGTTTACTTATCTTTCTTATTATCAGAGACACAAGATGTGGCGGCTAGCCAGGGACAAACCCTAATGTGGGGAAACCCTTTGATCAAATCTTCCTTTATCTTCAATAATTCAACAAAGAGAAATAGTGCATAAATCTAATTTACATTAGCACCTGCAAAACCTAGATCCGCCAAACTAGGGCAAAAAATATCTTGCAAATCGACCGTCGGATCGGCTTGATTCCTTCCCAAAAAATGCAGTCTTCAGAGGAGATCTAGATTCACCTACAACACAGTTCTGAGAGGCAGAATAATGGTCAACGCTGGTCAATCTTTGGTTCTGCAATTGCAACCTTAAATTCTGCACCTTCCTTCCATACTTGTGAGAGAAGAATCTTTTTCTGTGCAGTAGGAGTAGAGCCTCTTTTCTGCACAGGAGAGAGAGAGAGATGTGATGAGTTGAGTGAGTCCAAATGAGGAAAAGACCTCCTGTATTTATACACAACTGTTGATGATTGAATAGATGCGACTATTGGGCTTCTGAGCCTACATGAGTTGATGGTCGGCTTGATAATTATTCCATAATCAAAATAAATTCATATCTCCATAAATACTTATCGGAATCGGATGATATTTAGATCAATCCTACACCTCTCGATGAGAGGAATCTAATAAAAATATTATCAGCCATGAATAATATGACCCACATGGAGTTTGGCCCTAGTTGCCAATTTTAACACTCCCTCTCAACTAGGGAGAACTCCATATGCAATTTGTCTGTCGGTCGCTACTATTCATCCATCAAATGCACTGCCTGTACAACTTGACGCCTGCTCTGCTCTGCTCTATCTACCTGCTTTGCTTTTTTCTATTTTGCCCTGTTCTTATTTGCTCTGCTTTGTTCTGCTATGCTTTGCTTTGTTCGAATTATGAAGAGGAAGAAATGATAGAGGATGTATCATACTGACTCAAAGTCAGTCTTAGAGTGTGTACCACTGGTCCCAGACCAGTCTCAACCGACCCGAAGTCAACGTCATAGTGGGTATAGCTCCTACCACTGGTCCCAGACCAGTATCATCCTCCACTGACTCAAAGTTAGTCTTAGAGTGTGTCCCATTGGTCCTAGACTAGTCTCAACTGACCCAAAGTTAGCGTCATAGTGGGTACAACGCCTACCACTGGTTGCAGACTAGTATCATTGATCCCAGATCAATGAAGGTCATCCTAGAATGGGGAGTTCGGTAGATACATCGATGCGTCCATTCGTACTACTATGGTCCCTATCCTCATTTCCCTACTTATTGATCAGATGAGAGGTACTTCCCATGAGTCCCAAACTGCATGGGTAGGATGCCTTGACAGGAGAACTAATCAATCCTATCCTCACAGGAGAACTAATCATCCTACTACACAATTGTCATGGAGAACACATCATCCAGACCTCACAAGGGAACTAATCATCCTACTACATAATTATCATGGAGAACACATCATCCAGACCTCACAGGAGAACTAATCATCCTACTACATAGTCATCATGGAGAACACATTATCCAAACCTCAAAGGAGAACTAATCATCCTGCTACATAGTCACCAAAGAGTGCTAGAGGAAAAGTTTTGATTCTTTTACCTTATGGTCATATGTCGCTCCAAGAAGTACCCTGCACCCCCTGAGCTCCCAGAGCTCAATACATCATATAGGACCCTCATTAGAGGGTCTTTGAATGACACCAAGTCCTTCTCGGAAAGTTAGGAATTTGACCTTCCCTAGGGGCTTTGTCAGGATGTCGGTGACCTTTTCATCTGTACCGATATGTTGGAGCCTTATAGCTTCTCGCTGCACCATATCTTGAATATAGTGGTACCTGATATCAATATGCTTTAAGGGATCATGAAATACGAGATTCTCTGACAAACATATCCCTCTCTGGTTGTCACATAGGATCACGGTGGTATCCAATGTAAATCCAAACAACTCACTAAAGAGCTTTCACAACCAGACTACCTCACAGGAGGCCATGCTAGTAGCAATATATTTTGCTTCGGCGGTGCTCAAAGCCACTGACTTCTAGTACCCAAGGAGTAGCAACACCCGGAAGTGCTCTTACGGTCCTCCACATTGCTTGCCCAATCAACATCAATGTATCCAAGTAGTCTCACATCTCTGGCAATGTATCTTAGCCCATATGTGATTGTGCCATGAAGATATCTTAACAGATTCTTGGCACTAATCCAATGTATGTGGCGAGGTTCAACCATATGTTGACTGCAAAGCATATGTCTGGATGGGAGTTCACTAAGAACATTAATGGTCCGAAAAGTTGACGATACTCAGTGGAATTTCATAAAATAGGTCCAGCAGCGCTACCGCTTAACTTCTTAAAGTCAAGCTCCATCGAGGTAGTTACAGGCTTGCAGTCCACCTTACCGAATATTTCCACTATTTTCACCACATATTTTCCTTGAGATAGGAAAATTTCCCTTGGCTTCTACCAGACTTCAGGTCCTAGGAAATAGTGCATCAGTCCTAGGTCCTTCATTTCAAATTCAGAAGCCAACTCCCTCTTACATTTGTGAATGAGAGGGTCTGCACCTGTTAGGAAGAGGTCGTCAACATATAGCACCAGTATGAGAGGTTTTTCATTTTCAACCTTAAGGTAAAGGTTAGGGTCGGCTTCACTCCTAGTGAATCCCAACTTCATCAAGTAGCTATTGGTCCTTTCATACCATGTTCAGGGTGCTTGCTTCAGCCCATAGAGGGCCTTCTTCAACCTGCATACATGAGAATTTCGATCATAAATCTAAAATCCTTCGGGTTGCTCCACGTAGACCTCTTCTTTGATCGAACTATGCAAGAACGCAGTCTTGACATCCATCTGATGTAGGTTCCATCCTTGTGAAGCCGCAAGGGCTATGATTGAGTAGATGGTGGTATATCTGGCAACAGGTGCAAATATCTCATCATAGTCTATACCTTCCTTCTGGGAGAAGCCATGAGCGACAAAATGAGCCTTATATTTTTCCGTACTTCCATCTGTTGCATGCTTTGTCTTGTAAAGCCATTTAGAAGTGACAACTGTCTTGTCCTAGGGTCTGGGAACTACTTCCCAGACATCATTCTTCATAATAGACTCATATTCTTCAGTCATAGCATCCTTCCATACTTGATGCTTAACGACATTTGAGAATGGCGAAGGCTCATTTTGTATGATTGTGCTCATGATGGTCAGGTATCCTTGATACCTGTTGGGTTCTTACTTTCATGGAAGGTTCCTTGGGGTGCACTGTGTACTTCAGCATCATCGAGTAGCCCCCTAATCCAAGAGGGCCTCTTCCTAGAAGAGGAAGGCTCAGGTGGATCAATAGGATCCATCGATTTTTCCACATCAGGCATTGTTTCATCATCCTTTTCTTTCGGTTCCCTGGTGTCAGCTTCTTGAGTGCTCCTCAAAGTCGGAAGATTGTCCACCTTGCTGAGGGCCATATCTTTGTCAAAGGTGACATCATGACTAATCACAACTTCCCTTTGACCAGCTACATAGATAGCCCTTAGTATTTTCACCATAGCCCACGAAGATTCCTTTCTTTCCAGATGCACCCAATTTATTCCTTTTCTCTTTCGACACATGAAAACATACAGGGCTTCCAAAAATTCTAAAATGAGATACTTCAGGTTTCTTACCGATGAACATTTCTTCAGGAGTCTTGGAACCCAATGCTTGATGAGGGCATCGGTTTTGTACATATATGACAGTGTTTGCAGCTTCGACCCATAGAAACTTTGGAAGTCTTTGATCATGGAGCATGGCACGAACAACTTCCACAATTGTACGGTTCTTCCTTTCTGCCACACCATTCTGTTAAGGATATATGGTGTAGTAGTCTCCCTCTTGATGCTAGCCTCTTTACAGAAGTCATGAAACTCATTAGATTCATATTCAATCCCATTATCAGTCCTTAAAATCTTGATATTCTTTTCGGTTTGATTCTCAATCAAGGCTTTGAAGTGTTGAAACCAAGAGAATACTTCATCCTTCTTTTTCAAGAAGTATATCCAAGTCTTTCGAGAATAGTCATCTGTAAAAGTAAGGTAATATGAATATCCTCCCAAGGAGTTCACAAGCATCATACTAGATATGTCTGAGTGAACCAGTTGTAATATATCAGAGGTCTTGCTTTGGCTTGAGGGGAATGGTCCCCTTTTGAGCTTTCCTTTGGCACATCCCGGACATACACCTTCTTTCTCTACTCAGATTTTGGGAATCCCTATTACCATTTGTCTTACATCGGGTAGAGCTTTGTAATGAAGGTGGGCAAACCTCTGATGCCAAAGTTTATAATGAAGAGATGTGTCACAAGACATGACACCTAGCAGACTTCCACCAACCTGATATAATGAATCAACTCAAAACCCAAGGGTGAAGGCATCTTTAACATTATTTTTCCATATACGTACCTTGCCATTGCTGAAGGTTACCTTGTAGCCTTTGTCTTCCATTGCTGAGATGGACACTAGGTTCTTTTGAGGCTAGATAAATATAATACATCCTGTAAGTGGATCGTATTACCTTGATTCAATTTGAGAGAGACATTGCCTACACCTTTCACGGGATATTTCATACTATCTCCAAGGATAATTTCCAGGTTAGTTTCTTTCTCTATTAGATTATGGAGAACTTCTTTGTAACCAGTGAAGTGCCTTGAGGCACCACCATCAATAAGCCAAATTCTCATTGAGTCCGAAGGAGTAGAGGTAGATAGAGCAAATGGTAAATAATATTCATCCTGCTTATTTTCAACAATGTTGGATTCATACCTAGAATTTCTTGCCTTCTTGAATGGTTGTCATCTTCCTTGATTTCCAGCACTCCTTTTACCTTTGGTATTGAATTTTCCATTCCTTTCATTTCCATGAGAGGGATTTTGATCATCGTACCGGTGTGAGTCCTTTCTATCAGGGCACTCCCATGCATAGTGACCTGCTTTTTCACAAATGTAACATCGTCCTTTTCTTCCACCCTTAAGACCAACCTTTCTTTTTTATTTATTCCCGAAATTATTTCTTTTCTTAGCATGAGAAGAAAAGGCAGTAGGAGGACCTTTAGACATGGGCATTTCTTACTCTTCTACCCTTGTTTCTTATTGAATGCATCTAGCCATTAATTCCTCGAAACCAGGAATTACATTATTGTTCAGAAGAGTATTCCTAAACACGTACCATTCGGATGGTAATCCTCCAAGATTCGTGAGTGCCATTTCCCTATCAGTAATAGTCTCCCCAATAGATAGGAGATCGTTCTTGATCTTAGTGATTCTTAAGAAGTATGCTCGCATACTCTCATCTTTGCCCTTATTAATTTCCTTTAGCTTATTTCTAAGAGACAAAACTTGATTTGCATCATTAACTTTAAATAAACTCACAAGTCTATTGTAGATTTCCTTGGAGGTGTCTAGGTCAGAGATGTAGGCCACCAAGCGCTTATCGATAGAGTCCCAGATGATCTTCTTTGTTTTGACTTTGCCAGTTTTCCATTTGTTCCTAGTAGCAGCGGGTGCATTTGATGGAGCCTCGACAATATTGCCTCTCACATGGTCCAACACTCCTTGATCTTCTAAGGTTAGATCAATATACGTCTTCCATCCATGATAGTCAGCTTTCTCATGGAAATTGTCTTCGGTAGGGAAGAGTGTTGAGGACCCCATAGTACTTTTAGGATAGCCTTGCCAATCTTCTCTTCGGTGATTGCTCTTGCTCTTGATCGGGCTTTGTCTTTACCTCAGCTCTGATACCATGTTAATTTATGGTATGTTCTATGCTTATAGCAGTTTACTTATCTTTCTTATTATTATCCACAGATTAGCAATCACATATACATAAAGTAAAGTGCAGATAGAACATTAAACGATCGACAGAAAACAAGCCAAGACAAGAGACACAAGATGCGGTAGCCAGTTAGGGACAAACCCCAATGTGGAGAAACCCTTTGATCAAATCTTCCTTTATCTTCAATAATTCAGCAGAGATAAATAGTACATAAATCTGATTTACATTAGCAACAACAAACCCTAGATCAACCAAACTAGAGCAAACAATACCTTGCAAACCGACTGTCGGATCAGCTTGATTCCTTCACCAAAAAATGTGGTCTTCAGAGGAGATCCAAATTCACCTACAAAGCATTTCTGAGAGGCAGACTGATGGTCAACGCTGGGCAATCTTTGGTTCTGCAGTTGCAGCCCTGAATTCTACACCTTCCTTCCACACGTGTAAGAGAAGAGTCTTTTTCTGCACAGTAGGAGAAGAGCCTCTTTTCTGCGTAGGGGAGAGAGAGATGTGATGAGTTGAGTGAGTCCAAATGAGAAAAAGACCTCCTGTATTTATACATAACTGTTGATGATTGAATAGATGTGACTGTTGGGCTTTTGAGCCTACATGAGTTGCTGGTCGGCTTGATAATTATTCCATAATCAAAATAAATTCATATCTCCATAAATGCTTATTGGAATTAGATGATATTTAGATCAATCCTACACCTCTCAATGAGAGGAATCTAATAAAAATATTATCATCCATGAATAAGATGACCCACATGGAGTTTGGCCCTGGTTGCCAATTTTAACAAGAAGGCTATGTGATGTAGCAACGAGGCATTTCCTTAAATTAGGGCCCGATTTGGCCTTCATGAACCCTTATCTTCAGAATCACAGACTTAAAGCGATTTCTACTTGACCAAATCTATGAACTTTGCCTAAGTGTTCTAACAAGCATAAGTTAATTTACCAAATTAGATTTGAAACTTTGTGATGTAATTAAAACAATATGATAGAGAACTAAATCATAACTGAGCATAAAAACACATAAACATCTACATATACATAGAACACAGATTTTCTTCAAATATACTTTATTACTTCAGATCTTCAATACATTCTGACCTTGCACACATAGCTGTAGGGGGCCGCACACTCAGCTGTGGAATTATCAAGGTCTCCACACACTCAACTATAAGAGCCTTTGCCTCCACTAGAATACAGACTTACATACTCGAAATCTTACTTCTCAACTATCCATAAGCTTAGAATTACCTCTAATGACTCCTAGATGACTCCCTTTTATATTTTTTACATTACATTACCATGGTCTGTGAACCATGGGCGAAGTTCATTATATCATCAAAATAACCCATCCCTTTACAAAATAAGGGGCTTTGACCTTCCTAAAAGACTCTTTTATTCCTAACATTCTACGTGCTCCACTCCTCAAACTGCAGAGACTTTACAATGTTACAAAATTTGACTCAAAACTTAGACAAAATTGGACATGGGGGTCCCCATCGCAACAGTCAACAGCTTTAGCATCATACCTCAGAGACTATGAGGATGTCTGGGGCAGAGCCGAGGATTTGAATAGGAGGATGTTTGAGGATGGATGGGAAGGACTGGGAGAGTTGGTGGTGGAGATGGCGATGGCACACGATCGGGCATTCCAACCCGTTCTTCGGTGCATTGCGATGGCGGTGGACACCGCTGGTCCTATTTTGGCACCTGATGTGGAGATTGGACCTTAGGAGAGGGAGGGAGGTCCCCATCCCTAGATGTAGACTATATGATGTATGTAACAGGCCAAGCACCCATTATAAGGATGCTCTCCTATTTTTGAGGACTCATTTTACCTACCCATGAGTCAGTGGATGTACAACTATTTTTTGTACTCATATATATTTTTTGATATGAATATACGAGATGAGATTTTTTGGCATCTCTTATGATTTTTCTTATGCTTCTATAAAGTTAATGCATCTCTACATTTTTTAGATGTATTTTATGGTTATGGTTTATGTATCTTGATGGTTATATTTATGTGATGCATGTCAGTGTAGGACTTGATTAACTATGTGATCAACTGTGTGATTTTGATCCCTTCGTATATGCGTGAATGTGATATGCTCAAAACTTTGAGCTAACCTTTATGCATGTAGATACTTCCGTAAAATGCGTGGATCACGAAATTGAAAGGTTTTGTTCAACTGTGATACAACAAATTGGGAATCAAGGGATACATGCAGGTGCTCGATACCTAAGTGGGAGGGATTGGCCAAGAGACCTATGACGACGTCGTATTTAGCTTGATTGTTGGTGATTGACCCGATACAAAGTCAATTGAAGAGATAGGGTGTTCGGTCAGGAGAGTATATGGTCCAGGATGTAACAACGAGGTTTTTCAACCATCGAGAAGCATCATTAGAAAATCCGTAATGATAGATTAGTGGATGATCCATCTATAACACATGATGAGAGAGCGATTTTAGAGTGGGTCCATGATGAGGTGATCATCATACAAATAAGTCATGGTGCATACATGTACATGCTAGGGTTACTAGAGTATTATTTATGGGTGAATTTTTTTGAGGTAGAGTCCATTGATGAGATTTTTTAGGCAAGTCCCATCGGGCTCTAATAAGATGTAGGCCCCTTTGAGGAGACATTGTTTGATAATGTATAGACCCTTTGATAATGTCTCGAACTTCCCAGGCCCTAAAAGCTCTTGGGCGACATCATAACGAAGAACTAACTCAACTTTGATAAATATCTGAGGGGTGATGTTGTTATTAAATGAGGCTTTGACCCTCTTTTTGTGTGCTTCGTTACACCCACAGGGCTTAAAATACCATGTGGTGTCAATTAGTTTTGTGATTGTTCACCATACACTGCAACATTGTTTTGAGCACTTTGTTGACAACTTCTACCTAACCATTGGATTGAGGGTAGTATGGGGAAGAAAACTCATGAGAGAAACCAAGGTGTTGGGATAACTCCTGAAATATTTCATTCTCAAAATGTTTACGATGGTCGGACACCAACTCCTTGGGAACACTGAACCGTGTTATGGCATGGTTAAAGAAAAACCATGCAACGGTTTCTGCAGTGTTATTATATGTGGGCATTGCTTCTTCCCATTTGGTGAAATAGTTGATAAGAACCATAATGTACTTATGGTTGTCATATGATGGGGGGGTACAAGTCATGAAGTCTATTCCCCATTTATAGAAGGGGTCGACAATGATGACCAGATGTAGGGTAGCGGGTGGGTCTCACTCCTTATGAGCGTATCATTGATTGCCTATATGTAATCATGGAAAAGGGTGGGCCAAAAATAATCGACATGAAGGATTTTTCGAGTGGTGGCCATCCCCGAGAGGTGGACCCCACTGTGGAAATCATTTAAGACTTGCTCAACTTGTTCGTGAATGAGGCACTGATGAAGGATAGTGTTGATGCCCCATCGATAGAGGAAATCCCCTAGAAGAAGGTAATGAGGGACATGTTGGCATATGCGCCTCCGATTGTCATGGATAAGCTAGGGTTTGAAATTTTGAGTTTGTAAAAAAAGGAGGGTATCACTGTACCAGGGGTCATTCGTCGATACTAAAAATAGGTTTTCATCAAGAAGATCATCATTAAAGGGAGATCCTTGGGACTTTGTTGGGAGATCAGTGATGAATTCAGCGAGGATGAGTGTCTTTTTACTTTTAGGAGAATTAAACTAGAGATCAAATTCTTGCAATATAACAATCCATCAAGCGTATTTGTGGTTCATTATACCACGAGTGAGTAGATATCGCATGGGGTTGATAGTTGCCATTACGGTAGTGGTCTAAAGGATGATATAATGCTGAAGATTATGTACTGAATGTACTAGGGCCAAGGCAGTTTTTTCTTCTAGTTCATACTTCAATGCAGGATAGGATAAGTTCTTGTTGACGTAATAAATTTTGTGATCATTGTTATCTGGTCCATCGTGGACTAATAACCCAGCGATAGCTACATCTGATGCTTATAGATTTAAGGTATTGGCTTTATTGTGGTTGGGTGGGCTAATAAAAGGAGCTTGAGATAATGCATATTTTAAAGCTTCAAATTATTTTTGAGCATGATCATTCTAGTAGAAGGGAATATCCTGACGAAGGAGGCCCATAAATCCTTGTGTGAAAGTAGCATAATTGGGGACAAAGCATCGTAAGAAATTGGACTTACCCTGCAAGCTTTGTAACTGTTTCAATGTTCTTGGAGGTGGTACTTCCTTAATGGCATGGACTCTGAGAGGTTCAAATCTAATACCTTGTTGGGAAACTATAAATCCTAGTAGTCTTCTGACGTTGACATAGAACAAACACTTGAGAGGGTTTAAGTGTAGGTTATATTGTCGACATATTTGAAAAAACATGTGTATATCCTTTAAATGGTTAGTACACTTCTTGGATCGTACTGTAAGGTCGTCCAAATAGGCAAGGAATAGATGAGCCAAATCGTGGAAGATGTAATTCATGGCCTTCTGAAAGGTGGTTCCAACATTTTTAAGGCCAAAAGGCATGACTTGGTATGCGAATGTACCCTAAGGGGTTGTAAATTTGGTTTTGTATTGATCTGTATGGTGAATTTGGATCTGTTTATATCTAGAGAACCCATCCATGAAGGATAGAGCCTTGTGATTGGTGCAAGCATTGATGACTTGGTCAATGAATTGTGTAGGATAATTGTCTTTGGGACAAGCTTTGTTCAGATCTCGAAAATAAGTACAAACGTGGATGGTGCCCTATTTTTTCATGACGGTACATGGTTAGAAACCCAAGACGTGTAAGCGATGTAATTGACGTTGTTTCTGCCTAACGAGATGGGCATTAGGCCACGTGTCAATATGGTGTTCCACAATGGTGGGAATGATGTCTGGTATCTCAGATTAATCCCATGCAAAAATATCCTTGTATTCTTGGAACAAGGATGTGTATGTAGTTATTTCCTCTAGAGAGCACGCTACCCCCGGGGAGGTTTCTTCGACTTTTCCAAGTTTGTTAGAAATATTTACCTTGATGGTAGGTGAAATATTTGACATGTTCCCTTCCTAAAATGCGTCGGGTGTTGGGATGGGATTTTTGAACCAATCTACCTTTCCTGGTGGTAGGAAATATTTTGACTCTATGGCACAAATATCATGGGTTGGTGTGCTAGTGGGGCCAAACGCTTTTTTCAAGTAGAAAAAATGAATGATGGTGAATGGTATCCCATGGACATGTAGGTTCCCTCATGGCCTCTAGAATATATTCATCTAAGTGAAAAAGATTATCTAACGTTGACTTAGGTTGTGCTAGGCCTTGAGGTTGGGGTTCATAACTAGTTGTGTTTGTCAACAAGTAAGAATATGATTCAGTGTTCGATGTCGTAGAACCAAGCGAGGTTGAAAATGTGCAAATGGGATGGGTTTGCACCATCAGTGGTGTTACCACTGGTGTGTTAGTTTTTGTGGTATCGACACCAAAGAATGATGAGAAGACAATGCGAATTAGGGTTCCTACGGATGAGGAAATGAATCGTATGGTGTTGCATGTCATCAACATTAGGTGGTAGTAGAATTTCAATTATGGTGGGTTGATAACAAGGGGGAGAAGTTATTGCAACCTTGTTGGTGTACAAGGGGAAAACATATCTTCCTAAATAAGAGGTTGACGCTGAATCCTAAGCTGTCAAAATGTTTGTAACATATGACATACCTTGACACTATAATAGGTATTGGTGCAAATACTACATACCAAACTAGTACTAACTGAATAGATAGTGTGGGTGGCAACATTGCTCATAGTATGAGATGATGATGCCTGCTTGACGTCATGAGATGGGGCATCTTGGGGTGGTAGCTATTTCTGGATCTTAGCCTGGGCGTGATGTGACTTCCTACTGTGGGTTTGCGTTAATTCTGCTCTCGTTGCACGAAAAAGTGGAAGGTACTGACAATTCTTTGTATGATGTGATTGAGAGTAGATACGATAATAACATCGTGTGATTTTATCTTGATTGGAGAGATGGATTTGTGGAATTTGGATCACTACGTGAGATGTCATTAAACTTACCCAATTCATGACATTGATTTACCAAGTGGTGGGGTTTATCACATAGGGAACATGCGAGGAGTGATCTTTTTGTCCAGGCATCCTTAGATAATTTTTTGCCTGATTTAGACTGATGATGATGAGAGGATATATTATGATTGGGACCTTGATGAATTGTTGGCGGCCTTTTTTCCTCAAATACATAAAAAAATGGACCTCTATGCTTCATTCCCTTATAGTGTGGTGTGATCCAATGGTTCGGTATTTGATCCGACTAAATCAGAATTCTTGATGATTAATCACCGCATAAATCCCATCATAAAGCAGAATTGGGAAAGATGGGGGTAGTGTCATACATGATGATTTCCTGCACAAATCTCACAAGTGTGACATATGTGCCTAGGTTTATTGCTTTGGAAAATGCGAGTAATCGGATACAATCTATTGAATTCCCTCAATTCAGGACATTAGTTGATGAATTGATCTGGTTCATCACATAAAGCACATGTGGGTGTATGTAACATTGTCATTGATCCGGGTTGACTCCAATCATGGCATAGTTTGAGGGACTAGAAGAGGGATAGGAGCAACAAGTTTCTTCCCTCATGGCGTAAAAAATGGTTTTAGACCCATCCTCTATTGGGAGTAATGGGATATTGGTTTGGGTGAGTGCACCTAATGCATCTCGATATCGAGGGATTTCGAGGCAATGATGAGTGTAATGCCTGTATTCTATGCATATGGCACATGAATGGTTGGTGTGCAATGCCTTATAATGTGTAGGCATGTTATTTTCTCCAACAGGGGGATAAGAGTTCACTGGCACTTTTGGGTCATGCAAAAGAGCTTTAAGCTTATCTAACTTAGGGCACATATTGGTGGGGTGCCAAACTATTTCACACAAAGCGCAAGGTTGAGGAACCCTAGAGGAGGGAGTGTTTGAAGCTTCCTCCTTCCTACTTTTTTGCTTATCCCTTTTTCTAGCATTGACTAGTGTCGATGTAGGTGCTACTTGTTGCGGTGTGCTATCCTGAGGAAGAGTAGGACTGACGCCGGTTACAATGATACATGAGCTTGATGACATGGCCTAAGTGGATAGATACTAGACCGGTATCACCAAAGCCATATTGGGCAACGAGAGTGTTGCAATTACTTGGTGTGAGGCAAAACCGGGTTGGGGGAATAAGAAGGGTGTTTGCGTGATGGCATATGCTAAGAAAGTAGGATCGATAACAACATTGTTGTTGGTATCCAAAACTAGTTCTTGACCTTGGGGGGTGTTTGATGAAGTCACCATGCACACCAGTGCTCCCGTGGTTGGATAAATCTCCTCTATTATAGGAGGGTCTCCTGGGAATGTTCTTAGGAGTGTTGATGGTTGAAATTGGCCTGGGCCGAATTCAGTGAAAGTGGTCATCCATTCAGGAGAAGATGTGACGAAAGGAAGCACACCATCTGATGTAGGTAATGTCTTCTTCTCATAATATGTGAGTTTATTTATTGTAATGATTCTTTCGTCATGGGGGAACATCATTACCCTGAATATAGATGAGGCTACCACTGATGTTTGATACATGTAACTTCGGCCCAGAAGGATATTGTAATCCAACTATGCATCCAATATTTCGGTATCAATTAGCATGGTTTTTTTGGCCAGTTGTACTAGAACGCCTTGGTATAGGCCTATGTCAGCTGAAGGGCACTTTTTGTATGCTCTAAAAGTGATGTCAAAAGGTTTGAGTTTAGGGGATCCTAGTTTCTACCAAATTGATTTGCACATTATACATGTGGATGCCCCTTCATTAACTATGTAATGATGGATGGTGATATTTTTGACTAGGACTGGGATTTGAAAAATAATGGCTAATGGTAGTCGTGGGGTAGCTTTATTCCAAGTCAAATACCATTAAACGAGAATCATTTGGGTCGATTGCACCTAAAGTGGAAAGTAGGGATTTTCGTTGGGTTGAGCATGTTTGTAGGACCTCTAATGTTATCATAGTTGAGGGAGATTGCGCTAAGTCGTTGACTATGTTGTAGGTATGAGCAACTTTTGAGTTATGTCATGCTCACCATAAAGGTCCTTTGACCATCTTCATAATGGTTCCTATAGGAAGTCATGGGATGGTCAACAATGTTATAGGTGTTTTCATGGTCGAGGTAGATGGGTTGGGTTCTGGGGGAGATTCATAACTTCTATTTGATGTTTGTATGAGAATGTCTTCTCCTGTCATGAAAGTGTCATGATTAGAATTATTATGGGGGTTCCCTCTAAATTAATATGGATGGGATGGTTGTTTCTGAGTGTTAACCACTCCCTGATAGGGGAAAGGATGCTGCATTACTGCAGTCTTTTGTCCTCCATACCCCTTATTGTCTTGTATCCTTTTTAACTCAGGGAGTTGAGGACAATGATGGATATAATGACCGTATTCCCCGCAGATGGCACAAGAATGATTAGTTTGTAGACTTGTGTTCTTATTTTGCCTCTGTGGGTTGTTATTGTCTGGCCCTAGTTTTGTTTCTAGTCAGGGTTACCCCTAGCTGGTGCCCACGGGGGTTGCTAACCCATGTTCAAGCTCTCCCTTTGGTTTTCTCTTTGGTTTTTTCTTAACAACATTAGGTGCATTACCTGAGTTCAGTTGTTCCTTTGATCGTTGTTGTTGAGCAAGAGAAGGTTGCACTAGATTAACCCTTGTGTTATTTTGCGTTGGCGGGTTATTCTGTTGTTGTGCAGGGAAAGGATAATATTGATTTCCTTGTCCCTAATTGGTATATGGATTCTAGGAAGAGGACATTGTGTTCGTATTCCTAGAGGAGTATTGGTTTCCCTAAGAGGGAGGGTATGAGCCTCCATGCAGAGGATGATATTGGTTAACCCTATTAACTGTATTCTTCATCAGCATGGGTTGACCGAGGTAGTATCTTGTATGCTATAGCGGTGGTGCATTTTGTGTAGCATCAAATGTTTGGCCACTGAATGAGTATCCAGAGTACTGGTAGGTGTTGTTGGGTTGGTTTTGGGTTATGGACCCTATCAATCCATCAACAAAATTGGATGCACCTAGTGTCTCTTTATAAGTCTACAAGCGCAGGGTGTCTCGAAGCACATGACATATATATCTAGACTGGGAGTATAGAAGCTCTAATTGTTGAGATTTCTTGATGGCCACTTCCTCGTTATGCGGGGATGAATTTGCCACATCTTTTAAAATTTCCTATGTGAGGGATATAAAAAATAAGTCAAGAAGGACTTTGTCTTGAAACTATGCTTTACACAAGCTATGACATTTCTACCATTCATGGATATGATCTGATATGGGTGTATTAGGTGTTTGTTTGAAGTGGGTTAGGAGTTTCAGGCTCGAGTCATGACATACCGAGAGATGGAAGAATGTGGGGAATGTTGTAGCTAGGGAGCTAAAGTTTCCATGTGACATAAAAGGCTGGTCAATGTACCATTTCACTGTTGGCTCAGTAAGGGTGCATTGAAATAGTCATAATTGAATGGTATCTTCTGTGATACTATTAGATGAACACCACAGGTGAAAATCCATGACATGGTTTCCTGGGTCTTTGCCCTGTTTCCCTTCGAATTTTGGAATGTCATAAGGGAGCTTGGTGGGCATGGTTGGCCAATTTTGGTCATGCACAATTGGGTCATTGGTTATCTTACTCAAATCTAATAGGTTTAAAGAAGCTAAGAATGAGATTTGTGAGTTGTCTGTCATCGCAAAACAATTTTGGATAGCTATGTGGGGAAGCGTCAGGAGAACTACCCTGATGGGTGTCTCGTCGATTTTCCGGAGGACTGGTGTGTGGGATCCCCAAAGAGGTAGCGTGTGGGGAACCTGTTGGGGTCGTAAAAGGTGTGCTTTGAAGGAAAGAGGTCCCAAGAAAATTTGAACCGATAAAGGAAGATATTATAACAGTGGTTGTGTGACGTCCTCTACGCCTAAATAACGGAGGCCTGACACACCTCCCAGTATTGGGGGAAGGTTTAAGAAACATCTATATCGACAGGGAGTCGTGGGGTCCCCTATGGTGTCGATTAGAGTGTGTGATAACTTGTGTATTGTGAGGGAAGAAGATAATTCTAAGCAAATAAACCACATACATAAAACAAATCGAGAATAAAAAAATTACTTTCCCTTTAACTTTAGCCTATGTGATCAATACAAAAAAATGGTTTTTGTTTGTTTTTGCGTATGAAAAAAGATCTTATGAAGAGATATTCATCCTTGCCACTCTCAAAGTAATTGGGCCTTACGAAGATATCTACTGATGGATACTGGGGAAACTCCCTGAAATAAATGGTGATGCCTTCCACTAGCCAAAGAATCAATCAAGGTAATGAAATGAGGCTTAAGTGTTGCCCACACCATCACCTATAGGGAAAGGATGCCCTAGATATTGGCCACTAAAGTACCTTTGTCCCACATGAGCATTTGATTCTTTAGATTCTTGATAGCCAGTTACCAGTACCCAACACTAGATGGGTCGGGTATCCCCAAAGAGTACTACATGCACTAGACCTAAGCTAAACCCTCTCTGAATTAGGTCTCTGCCATGCTCGAGTATTATTTTCCGTGGGATGATTGAAGGATTTCAAGCTCCCTAAAAAGTCAACTACTATGTCTTAGAGATGTAACATGACCATGGTGGATTACGGGATGCCTACCCCCAATGGTCCTAACCTGAACTAAAAGTTGTTTGGTGACCCCTGTGGAGAATTTAGTTGGTTCAAGTTATGGTTGCTTTTAAGGGTCTTACTTTTCTTTGGGGTGTGAGATGTACATTAAAATAAACTAAGTATCAAAAGCTCCAAAAACTAGTTGCCTTCTAATACAGATTTTATAGAAGGTTAGTGTGTGATGTGTAATTGTGTGCAAGTGATCAAGTGAGCATGTAAAGTGTGAGGAGATGTGGATATTCAGTGATTCATTGCAATATCCTCCTAATTACACTAGATTTAAATTGTTCCTTGCATGAAAAAGAAATGATATGTGGATGATGGGTCGCTTATTCTTTCTCCTATTACACTATGTAAATTTCAAAATAGGGAGATGGAAACTCAAGTGCTTTAAGAAAGTTTTCATATGCAAACCCAGGTTTGTCTAAGAGATGCAAATGAAGTATAGATTACTTACTTTTTGTAATAACACTTGCTCCTAGTCCTACAAAATGAAATAAATGAATACTTTGGTTAGTAACAAGATTTGTGGATGTTGGGCCACTTCCTCCTTTACTAATTAAGTTATGTGATTTTCAAAAATTAGCAAAATAGATTTGAAAAATACGTGTGGAATTTGGCCACTTACTTTTCCCCCTAATTAAGCTATATGAGAATTGAAAATAAAAGTAAAGATAGTCTAATTACCCAAATAATTATGATTAATAGAGTAATTAAGTAATCTAAATTCACTAGAAAAATTTGTAGAGGTGAAGACAATTCACTAAAGGCTGCCAATCACATCAAAAATGAGAAATTAGAAGGTAATTTTCATTTCCTAGAAAACCGCACAGGTTTCACTATGCACAAACGCAACAATGTGTTTTTTTGAGAAGAAGTTGCACAATCGATAAGAAACTATAAATTAGCAAGTTTCTCGGCCAACAATAGGTCCACAATGTCCTGCAAAAATTCCAGAGAGGTGATGAACGCCTTGTAAATTGACTATGAAGAGAGAGGGTCCTGCAAACACAACCTTTAGATTAAAAAAAGATAACAATATGGCCACCATTTCCGTGGTAGTGTTTTTGTAGCAATGGTGTACCAAAATACACCTCCTTAGCAGTTGGTTGTTCCCTGCAAAGGAATACATACAAAGTTGTGTTGTTAGTGAATAGAATGAGATAAACAAAGCATTACAAATAGTGAAAACAATGCATAGACAAACATAAACTAAAACAAAGATATAAATACACAAATAATGCTTAATGAAGCAAACAAGTCAACAAAATAATGGAAAAAATCTCCCTTTATTGACTGTTGGTGGTAGAATATGAATACAATAGATGAATACTAAGTACTTGAAGATAATTCTTTGAGCCATGGTGCTAAAAAATCCTCAGCAAGGAGGTTCCTTTCCTCAATCTCTTTGCAAGCATCTCCTCTCTCTCAAAGAAGTATGAAGATTGTCTTAATGGTGGAATCTTCTCCTCTCACTAAGATGATGGATTGCTTAGAAGCAATGTGGCCAACATGTTAGTGCTCTTACTTTCTTTGCTTCATCAATGAAATGTGGTGTTGCTATGATAACAATTTGGCCAGCATAACATTGTCCCATGTTTTAGTTCTCCCATGGCTTGTTTATATAGAATTTTGAATCCATCTTCCCTCTCTTGGTTCATGAATGATAATGACTTATGAGTAGGGAAATATTATTCCATTGTGGGTTGCATATCTTCACGGAAACTCGAATTCAACTGTCCTTGACTGAGATCTTGTTAGGGAATTGTCTCCCAGGTGTGGGAAGTGGTCCTGAATTTATTAAGTCGACCATTTTCTCGACTGCGCGAATTTCGAAGGAAATACCACGTGGTGCGCAACTAACAAAGAAACAACCACACAAAATTCAATTTTTTTAACTCCATATACTTTGGACCTTAGGAGATTTTAAATGTTTTAAACTTCATAATGTCTTCAACTGGAAAATCTTCACTTGTGCATTCTACTGGACGACTTTAAGTGTCTTCTAGATTGTACAAACATGTGTATGATTTTCCGGTGTTAACATATATTACCAATGATAACTAATGTCCTAAAGTACAATGTAAGTGTAAACTCAAGTATGAAGGTTTGATAATCAAAATTTAGGAAATTATATCAAAATTTTTTATGAAGTTATGAAAGATAGAATGGCACTTCGTTAATGGATTTGGTTTGATGTTTAGGAAAAATGATTATTAACCTTTGGATGGTCTGTAAACTATTGTGGAAATTCTACTAGACAGTTCGACACAACAAATATGAGAAAATAATTTGAAATATATATTGCGATGTTTAAAGTCCTGTAGAATCTAAATTTACTAATTATTGATTTTCTACTTAGGAAATAAGTACATAAAATGTAGAAAATAAAGAACAAGAAATAAAATCACACAACATCCACAATGAACAAAAATATTCACCTTCTTCTTCATTAATGTGAAAACAATCTTCTCATCCACATCAAAGTTTCTTTCTACCTAATTTCTCAAATATATGGCAGGAATATTCTTCATCTTCCCATTATTCTTCCATTTCTTCGGGTTTAACTTTGGACGCAGTTTCCAACTTTTCTCCTTGTTGTGACTTTTAATGTTATAGTGGTTGCAATGATTGCTAGTATCCTTGCACTACTATATAGTGGTTGTTGCATTCTCATCCTTTCCCCATTTCCACTTCGTCTTTCCTTCCTTGGAAGCTTCCTGATGCTCTTTATGTTTTGAAACACTTGACTACCACTTCTTTTGGCATATGCTTTCTAGGTACTATGCTTGTACACAAGCATTATTAAATGTTCTTGGCTTGAACGACATCATATACTCTAGTCGATGTCTATGTAGACCCCCTAGATACTTGAGGAGTGCATATGGGCTCTTGGGGAGATACCTAGCATGATATCCATCTCCTTTAATTTAGTGTTGTAGTCCTATATACTCTACCCTTGCCTTTACCTAAAGTTGTGCCACTGGATCCATTGGTCCTCTACATGCCTGATAGGGTATAATTGGGACTTTATGATGGTTTAAGGTCCTTCCACTTAGTTATTGGGGGATCACCCAATAACTTAAGTATTTTTATATGGATTTCCTAGTAGGTTAGGGCATGACCCTCTAAATTCAATCTAGTAAAACATACTTTTTACTCCTCATTTACCTAATGAACCTTAAATTATATTTCTACTTGTTGCAATTAGTGATTCAATTTTAAGGCATTCATATCACCTTGGTATGGCTTTATGTCTACCTTCTCTTCTGTCTTGAACATGAACCATGAATGGGGAATGACACTTGAACTTGAATATTCCTTCCTGGGTTCTTTCCTTGACTTATTTTTTAGGTCTTCATAATACCTAGATTTTCCCTTTGATTTGACCTATGAATTAAAACATCCATCTTCTTTAATTCTAAGCTTGTTTGCTATAGCCTCCATAAGGAGGTTCTTATTGCATATAATCTTGGTGACATGTGCTTCTAGCCTCACGAATCTCTCTTTTGCTAGATCAGAGTTGTCATGAATAGATTTGTGAGCCATGGCTTGGGTGTTGCAACTTTCTGCTTATACCACTTCATGGATCACTTGCAACTTCCCATGAGATTTCAAAAAGAAACTTGCTTTGATACTAATATGATTTTACAACTATGATGTATACTAAATTGGATAGTTCACCACATCATATCTGATAAAATAAAATAAAATCTATACTATGAGGGTTAAATTCCTTTAGATTCTAGATTTGTTAATTACTGATTTTCTTGTTATGCATTAAGTAAATAAAGTGCAAAAAATAGAGAAAAGCAAATACAATCACCCACCATCCATGATGAGAACATATATTTTCTATAGGAAACCTCACGGGAGAAAACTTAATTGGAAGGTGACGATCCTCTGCTCTCATTTCTCTAGAATGGTAATAATGCAAGTATAATGGAGAAGGCACTCTTTATGACGTTACTTGAGACCTATGGCTTGTTAGGTTGCTAAAGAACAATGACTCCCTTTGTTATACTCCCTAACTATTACTCTCAATTTTCTATGCTTTATTATGGAACAAGATATAATAAAATACAATGGAATCCCTTCTCCTCCTAGTGGCCCAGTTTTAACATAGCTCGATAGCCAACAAGGGGTCAGGTTTGACTCCAACTCTCAATTATAGTTACAACTTTGAACCTTCTAGTGTCTTATTCAAAGTCCCCACATGGATAGCCTCACATACATGAGTAATAGGTGCTAACGTGGTATCAACTCTTACCATGGTGGTCAAACATGACATGTCAACTTGCGAGAGGCATGACTTTTACATACGAACCTCGACTTGAGTGATTCTTGCATCGTTGGTAAGGTCTCTTAGTGTATAATAACATCTTGGGATCTGACACTTCATTGGGATTTTTTGACCCCAAAAATGTTGTTTAATGCCTCAAAATAGCTCAAGAAGGTTCCAGACTCCAATTCTCCAAACTAGGACTCACTTATAAAGATTACCCTACAAGCTAATTCCTTGAATTTTTCCACTCTCAAAGCATCGAAATAGATGAAAAACAATATAATTATCTATCACAAATCACCTTGGATATGTTCAAATCCCATAAATAACATGCTTAAATTCTTAAATGAGTACATTATGGGTTGGTGTAGGTACCATCAATCTTCACTTTTGGGCTTAAGTGTGAGACCAATTTCATTCCCATTGGAAAAATGATACATCAGGTCATTAATCAACACTAAATGATATTAACACATAACTTTCACCTATAAGTTACAACTTGGTTATACAATAGTGCATATAGCGTGGCATCAAACTATGATCTATACAATTATATGGCACTAATATTAAAATTGTAAACAAAACCCTTGTTATGCAAGCTTTGGCTTAAACCATCATAAACCTTGTAGAAAATGCCCTTAAAACACGAATCTTTGAACAACATTTACACTTTACTATTGTTGTGAAAAGGATTATGAAAAAGTTTTAAAAAGTTTTCATCAACGCATGACCATATTACCAATTATCTATATTTCAGAAGAAGGATTTGTTGATTTGAGGGGTGATCTCCTCTTTACTTTTAGAGTTTTTGGTTATTTTTTAATTATATATTATTCATTGAAATTCCTTATGATATTATAATTTTATTTTCTACAATATTTATAACTCTTTTAAATTCTACTAAATTTATATAACAAAAAAAAAAAAATTATATTAAATTTATATAGCAAGAAATTAAATAATTAAATAAATTATAAAATCTTACTTTGATTATCATATAAAAAACAAAGGATATATCTTATATTGCATAATATTTATAGACTTTATATCATAAAATACAACTTAAAATTATTAAAATGGTTCATACATATATCCAAGTAATTTTAATTTTACATATTAAACCACAGAAATTATGCTTAACTTCAAGTTTTAAAGGAATTTAAGAATTCTCAATCTTCGATCTTTATTTTATCTGTTCAATTTTTCTCTTTCAGTGGAAATCTTGCCATTAACATATTATATGAGGGCGGGAGTGGGAGAAAATATTGCTGAAAATTTATTCATTAGGGTTGGGGTGGAGAGAAATATTGGAGAAATTTTATTCATTTAACTTATTCATCAAAAAATATTCCCCCCCACCCCTAGGGCTGGAGTGGGGGGAATATTGGAGAAAACTTATTCAACCCTAGGGGTGGGGAGGAAATATTGGAGAAAATTTATTGATTTGAATAACTCCCCCCCTCCCCTAGGGTGAGGGTGAGGGAAAATATTAGAGAAACTTATTCAACCCTAAGGGTGGGGTAAATATTGAAGAAAACTTATGTTAATGTTTTTGAATAAGTTTTCACCAATATTTCGGTAGGGATGAGGGGAAATATTGAAGAAAAATTCTAGCGGACTATTAGAAAAAATGTATTCAAATAGTGGGAGTTGAAGGGGGGGAGATATTGGAGAACACTTATTCATATAGGGTGAGGGGAAATATTGGAGAAAACTTATTCAATTGAATAAGTTTTCTCCAATATTTCCCCTCACCCTATATGAATAAGTGAAAAATGTATTGAAGGGGGGGAGATATTGGAGAACACTTATTCATATAGGGTGAGGGGAAATATTGGAGAAAACTTATTCAAATTGAATAAGTTTTCTCCAATATTTCCCCTCACCCTATATGAATAAGTGTTCTCCAATATTTCCCCCCTTCAACTCCCACTATTTGAATACATTTTTTCTAATAGTCCCCTCACCCTCGTATGATAATAAATAAGTTCAAGTTTTTTCAAATACCCCCCTCAACCTTCACCTACAAATTTTCCCCAATATTCCTTCCCACCCCTACCCATAAATTTTCTCCAATACCCCCACCGAAATATTAGAGAAAACCTATTAAAAAACATTATCATATAGGGGTGAGGGTGGGCAAAAATATCAAAGAAAATTTATTCAAAGTGGGGATGCGGGGAATATTGGAAAATAATTATTCATTTAAATATGTTTTCTCCAAAATCCCCCCCACCCCTACCAAAATATTGGAGAAAACTTATTCAAAAACATTATCATATGAGGGTGGGGATGGGGGAGACAAATATTGGAGAAAACTCATCCTAACAGGGTGGGGTGGGGGTAAACATAGCATAAAACTTATTCTTTTTTTTTTTGCTAAAGCAAGAGTCGTACCTTCGTTATCATTAAATCAGAAAAATATTTACATAGAATACAACCATCCACATGGAAACATGGATCTTAATAAAAAACTACCTTCTAGAAAAAACCAAGGGTCACGAGTAAAGTGTGAATTCTCTGACCCTTACCCACACAACTACACCACCCTAAACAACAAAAAGTACCAAGGCCACAAAATCAACCCATCAAATCTGAAAGGGGGGAGAAAGCCGTTAATCTCCACCATCAGAACTCCTAGCTCCAACCAACGGCAGAGGAGGACCTTGCTGAGCCAAGACTCCCACCAATTAGCAGCTTGGACCCACCAGTAAGTGCGCAGATTCCTGACCGTCGATCCTCCCAACTTGATCCAATGGTAGAGGTGAATATCACACTGCCTAGAAGTCCGCCTTTTAACCTTATGGCCCCACTGACAAGCTCGATGAATCATAGCCGTAGATTCGTCGGGCTTGATCCTATCGCATAGGATCATATCGCACCGAGTAAAAGTGCTGTTGGTTAACGTGCGATAAGGGCAGAAAACAAAACCACCCCTCGACCACATGTCACCTGAAGAGCGTGATTGCACCCAAATTTTAAAAACCACTTCCCACCCGAGAGGCCCCCGATATACCGAAAACCACTCAACTAGCGAATTAACATCCTTCGACAGCATTTTAGGAATATTCTGGTCACCATTGGATCCCGGATTCTGGTAGCTACCACTTTCTCCTTTACAACCATATGTGAGCCTGAGCGACGTACTACCCCTTCCCTCCAACCAACTACTCTAGTATCAGAATCCTCCGAGCCACGTAAGAAAAAACGAGAAAAGGAAAAACTTGCACCTCATAATTAATCCAAATTGTTGGACAGAGCTTCCATAGTTTTGATGCGGTACACTGTCATATCCTCGTCTACTTGGGTATCGCACTGATCCATGAGACTATCTTGAGACAACCTATGCCCACCATCACAACCCTGTTCATGGTACATTTCACTCCTTGATTAGCCAGTAAATTAGCAATTTTGTTGGCTTGCCTTCGCACATGGTTAAAACTAATGGTACGTAGGTCTCTAAGGTGGAGCTGGATCCTTTGAAAGACCTGGATCAATCTCCAATGTTTTGAAACCTTCTCCGGTTCCAAGCCCCTTGATTGTGTTGATAATTAACTCAGAGTTAGCTTCGATAATCACATTTTGTCGGTTATCCTACACCAGGAGTTCTAAGCACTGCTCCATAGCCATGGATTCTGCCATGTTACTTGTAGCTTTGCCTAAATGTCCATGGAAGATGGAAAGGATATTACCAGAATCATCCCTTAACACCCCTCCAAAGCCTGCATTGCCTTTTGAAGCCCTATCTATGTTATATTTCAGAAAGCCCAAAGGGGGAGGATGCCAGAATTCATGCTTAGAATCCATGACCATTACCTTTCTGTTCAGACCCTGCGACATAAGCCCCTGCATTCCCAACTGTCCCAGAATCCTCTTGTTAGCA
Source organism: Pinus taeda (assembly GCA_000404065.3). Lineage (NCBI taxonomy): Eukaryota > Viridiplantae > Streptophyta > Pinopsida > Pinales > Pinaceae > Pinus > Pinus taeda. Next base: position 112,734 of record APFE031744956.1, read on the forward strand.
TCTGAAGGTGGATTTTTAGGGGTATTACGCACTATGGTACCAACCGTTCTTTAAGTTGAGTCAAGGTCTGCTTCAAAATACATTGGAAAGATCTTTCTTCATTTTTGAAAATTCTCTTATTCCTTTCTTTCCAGACATTCCAAATAATGAAGCTAGGCGTAAGAGCCCAAGTTGAGCCAAGAATTTCATTATCTGAATAATTACACCTCCACTTGGTTAGGGTGTTGATGATACACACTCTATCTCTGTCACTCTTTTGGAAGATGTTAGCAAAAGAATCCCACAAACTAGAGGTGAAGATACAATTATTGAGGAGGTGTTCCATGATTTCTTCTTGGGCTTCACAGAGCTGGCATCTAGAAGGCTACAGAACACCCCTTTTCCTTATGTGATACCAAGTCAGAATTCTCTTATGATAAACTAGCCACATGAAGAGTTTAATCTTCATCTAGCCTTGATGCCTCCACAGATTCTGCCTTATTCTATCCAGAGCAAGAGAATCCATCTCAAGGAGTTTGTGTTTTGCCTCCTTAAGGTTAAAGGTACCCTTATTATTGTTGTCCCACCTCAATTGGTTATGCCCCCCTGTCACTAAGATCTTCCTTTGTTCCAATATCTGCATGAGAGTGTCATCTTTAGTTTTCAAGGGGTTATCTTCCCTGTAAATCATGTTCTTCCACTTTCTCCATTTACTTGCATTATTGTTTTGGTCCCAAAAATCTTTGACCTGTGATAACCCTATGATGTTTGTCTCTCTCTTGAGGTCCAAAAATTCCTCTTTTAGCAGTATTGGTTCTTGTTTCCATTTATCTTCCCAAAAAAGTGCAAGATCCCCCTCTCTGATTTCCCAGAAGCTATTCTTTTGAACTAAGCCTATGTTCTCCCAGGCCTTATTCCAGATGTAAGAGCCCTTAATATTTCTATACATCCTTATATGCTCATTATTATCCCAAGTGCTAGCATATTTTTCTGTCCAGATACTAGCCCACTGGGCCTTTGGTTCTTTGACCAATATCCACCATAACTTAGCTCCTAAAGCCCTGCTTAGAACCTCTGGATCATCCAAACCTAAACCTCCTTGATTTTTGGGTTTGCAAATCTTTTCCCAAGAAACTAAGGCCCATTTCCTTTTTTTCCCCTTACCATAGAGTAAGTCTCTTTGAATGGTTCTGAATTGTTGTAAGACACCTTTTGGTGTAGGGAGTGTTGAAAGCATGAAAACTGGGATAGATTGGAGAACATCCTTTGTAAGCACCAACCTGCTAGTCAAGTTTAAAGATCTAACCTGCCAGCCAAGTTTAAAGATCTGATGGTCCAATTCCTGATTTTATCCTACATCTTATTAATCACCGGTTCCCAGATACTCTTATGAAGAGTTTTAGCAGTAAGAGGGATTCCCAAATACTTTGAAGGAAGAGAATCTCTTTGAAAGCCTAGAATTTTGGAAATATTCCTTTGAATAGCAATATCGGTATTAAAGAAAAAGATTTTAGATTTGAAAAGATTAACCTCCATACATATGGCCAAACCAAAGTCAATTAGAAGTTGTTTGTATGCCAAAGCTTCTTTGATTGTAGGAACTCCTTGCAACATGGTATCATCCACAAATTGTTGATGAGTCAAAGTCTGTCCATTCTCAGAAAGTTGAAGACCCTTGATTTTTCCTTCTGCTTTTGCCTGCTTAATCGATCTACCAAGTCCTTCCATCATGAGTATAAAGAGAAAGGGAGAGATCGGATCTCCCTGCCTGAGGCCTCTTGAGGGAATAAAAATCTCGGAGGGAGAGCCATTTACCAAAATTGAAAATCTAGAAGAAGTTACCAAAGCCATGACCCATCTAACCTAATTATGATCAAACCCAAAAGCAATAAGAACTCTCCTAATATAGGTCCAATTCAACTTATCGTAGTCTTTAACTAAGTCCAGCTGCATGATCATTCCAGCCTTCCTGTTGCTAGTCAGTGAGTGCACCACCTCCTCTACTTGAATAATGTTATTGAGAATTTGTCTACCTTCCACATAACCAGCTCCCCAAAAACCAGAGTGGGGAGAAGAGTTTTAAGTTTGTTAGCTACAACCTTGGATATAATCTTGTAAACCACATTGCACAATGCTATGGGTCTAAACTTATTAGGATTTAGGGCATCATCCTGTTTAGGGATCAGAGAAATGAAGGAGGTGTTGAGTGCCTCAGAATAATTCTATTCCTCCTAGAATCTTCTACTACATTCAGAATATCTTGCTTAACAATATTCTGGAAGGCTTTAAAGAAATCCACATTAAAACCATCAGGACCCAGTGCTTTACCATTCTGCATTTCCTTGAGGACTTCACCGATTTCCTCTTCAGTTACTGGCCTATTGATGTTGAAATTATCCTCTTTGGACACTAGTCTTGGTATATGTCTTGTTAGATTCTTAATGAAAGGCTCTCTGTTTGAAATGATTTCCTTTGCAATCCCACGAAAGTGTTGAACTAATACCGCTTCTATTTCTTCATGGGTGCTGAGAATTTTCCCTTCCTCATCCTTAATCGAGGAGATTCTATTATGAGCTCGGTTTGCCAAGGTTGACCCGTGGAAAAATCTGGTGTTTCGTTCCCCTTCCTTTAACCATTGCACTCTAGATTTTTGTCTCCAAAATATTTCCTCTTGTTTGCATAAGTTCTCCTACTCGTGCTGAAGTTTGGTGGCTCCATCATTGCTGAATTTATCAAAGCCAACCTTGATAAGGGATTGGTTGAGTATCTGCAGTTTCTTTTCAATAGCTTTTTTACCTTCAAAAACATCACCAAATTCTTTCTTGTTCCACTCTTTTAGCCTGAGATTGATATGTTTTAGTCTTTTGTGAAGAAGGACCATGCTTGTACCCTAAATATGCAGATCTTCAGACCACCAGCTTGAAATGTTGTTGATAAAATCTGGATGGGTGAGCCAGATATTCTCAAATCTAAAAGGTCTATTCCTGGGATTACCAATGCCCTTGATCTCCAGTTGAATTGGCCAGTGATCAGATCCTCCAAAGGGCATAATCCTTGCTTCCATTCCATTATCATTGAGTATAAGGTCCTCTGATATGATAAATCTGTCTAGCTTTGAGGCCACCAGAGACCCTCCTCCTCTTCTATTGTTCCAAGTAAAGAGACCATTACTTGAATCAATGTCAACCAATTTCATAGTGTCCATAAAAGATTGAAAAGTTAAGGCATCTTTGGTTAGAGCTCTGGTGCCCCCTTTTTCTTAGAAAGTGATTTGATCATGTTGAAGTCCCCACCCATCATCCATGGAATCCCAGCATATCTCTCTCTGAGATCCATAAGAGAATCTAGAAATCTCAATTTGTCATCCATTCTCTGAGGACTATAAACATTCATTACTAGATAGATCTCCCTATCCCCCACGGGTTGAATGACCACTGATAAATAATTTCTGGAAGCTTCAGCATCTATTATACCAATCTTTAGGGGATTCCAAAGAGTAATAATACCACCTGCTGTATTTTCTGCCTTTACTTCTAGAAACTCAAAATGATTGAGCCATTTACTATGAAGTTCTTTAATTTTCTAAATAGAACATTTAGTTTCCTGGATAAGCATAATATCTGGAGCTTCCTGTTTCATTCTGTTACTAAGTAATATTTGCTTCATTTTACTACCTAGACCCCTGATATTCCAAGAAGTAAACTTCATCATTAAAGATTAGGTCTTTCATCTTACCTGAATCTATCATTAGCTTTCCACACTCCATCAGCAGCGCATTCTACTTTTTTCTGCCTCTTTTCTTTCCTGGGCCTCGAGGTGCTAATCCTGGTGTGTTTTTTATAGGTTTCACACCTTCTTTGCCATGGTTTTCCATGTTACCTTGCCTTTCCACCCCACTAGCCTGGGTTTTCCATAAGTACAGCTGTTGAACTCTAGAGAACTCTTCTTGAGGTAACGAATCTAACCCTCCCATGGTTCCCTGTTTCAAGAACCCTTCCAAATCTAGGTGCTCTCTGTCTAGAATCTCCTGCAATTCATGATCCTCCTTTTCCATCTCGCTCTAGGTCATTACCTGGTCCATATCCAGTTCTACATCGCTCATCATAGTCCATTGTTGTATGTTATTGTTCTTTGGTTGGTCTTTGTCCTCCTTTGTCTCCTTGTCCTCTGGACTTTCCTCTATTCCCTGATCTACTTTTATCATCTCTTCTTCTTCCTCAAGAACTTGGAACCTATTCTGTGAAACTTGAGGCCCTTCTGCTTGGTGTTGCTTAAGTCCCCTTTTGTTGCCTTTTCCTCTGTGGCTCACTTTTTGAAAGCCTTCCATCTCTTTCATTGTGGAAGTTCTGCTCTTATTCTCGATTTTACTGAGAGGTCAATCTCTGAACAGGTGTCCATGCTCATGACATCTGTGACATCTAAAAGGAATATGTTCATAATCTACTGTTTGTACCCATTCTTCGTCAAAAAATTCCAAGATCAACTCATCCGGTAGAGCTCCGGAGAGATCCATTTCCACACAGATTCGTGCAAAGGAGGTATATTTTCCTTTTCTAGTGGCTTTTGAAGCCTTTACAAAATGTCCTAATTTATTACCTATGGCTGTTAGCGATTCTGTATTCCAGTAATCAAGAGGAAGGGAGTAAATTCTTACCCAAAATGGAACTAATGTGAAAGTCTCCCGCTCAGGGACAAAGTTCATCATTCATGGCCTCATATAGAGGCCAACAGCTGCATAGAAGTAGGGCCCTCCTTCAAATACTCTGTCTTTATCCTTAATATTAGTGAAGACCACTGTAAAGAATCCTTTTGACCCCAGATGTAGGTCAATGCTCCCTTTTGGTTTCCAATGGTATTTAATCCATGTCTATAAAGATTTTTCAGTGGGCCATACTCCCATGAATTTACAAGTGATAGCATAAGTTCACATGTGGTCCCTGTGTGCCTACAGTGTAGGATCATTCAAGACTACCCTGGGTGTAACCTCAAATTTGGGTTTACAAGGTCCTTTTTGTGCCTTGGTTTTTGCTCCCTTTTCCTTGTCATTTTCCTCCTTTTCTTTTGTGCTTTTATTTTCCCAATGTTTGACTCCCTCCTACTCTTCTTCCTTGCTCTCTTTCCCCTTGTCATCAAGACTTATGAATTCTTCCATTGGCTTCTTACCACGGCTGGTAACAGCTTGCTTGTAGGAGGGAGTAGAGCTCCCTCCTCCTTGCCCTACCATGGAGATTAGCGCCTACAAATGTTCAACCCTAGTTGTTCTTTGCGCTCTCCTCCCTGTTCTCATGGGACCCTATCCTTCCATAGCATAAAACTTATTCACTTGAATAAGTTTTCTCAAATATTTCCCCTACCACCATTGAAATATTGGAGAAAACATATTCAATATTTCCCCCCACCCCCACCCTCGTGCAATGAATACATTTTCTCCAATATTTTCCCACCCTCATATATTGGAGAAAACTAATTCATAATATGGGAGTGGGGAGGAATATTGGAGAAAAATTGGTCATTATATGAGGGTGGGGGGTGGAGGGAAATAATGAAGGAAACTTATTCAATATCCCCCCGCCTGGCCAATTATGATATAAAGAATATATTTTCTCCAAAATTTAACCTCACCTCAACCCTCATTTTATATGAGGGTGGGGGTGGAGGAAAATGTTAGAGAAAACTCATTCATTATTATCTTGATGAGGCTCATCAAGCTTGTTCAATTGATTTAGGCAATAGTGTTGTGTTGTGGTGAGGTCTACATTATCTTGTAGGGGAATTATTAATGTTTGAACTTCAAATTCAATTGGAAAAACAACTCTCTTATAATAAAGGAGCTCATAGGGAGTGAAATTGTTGGTGTTTTTCCATGCTATTCTATATGCGCAAAGAGCTTCTGAAACTATTTTTTCCCAATCTTTGGTGAAGTTATACGATCTTTGTGAAAATGGCTTCTATTACTTTGTTGGTACTCTCAACTTGTCCATTGGCTCGTGGATGGTACAATGATGAGATCCTGTGCTAAACTTTATACTCTTGGTGAGATGCCAAATGAGGTGAGAAGTAAATTGAGCTCCTCCATCAATCACTATTTCCTATGGCATCACAAATTGAACAAAGAGCTCATGAACGATATCTACCACAACTTGATTTGTAGTCCTTGAAAGTGCTTTGAATTTTATCCATTTTGTGAAATAATTTAGGCATACCAAAATTTGGACGTTTAGATTTGATGAGGGGTTAATTGGCCCCACAAAGTCCAAAGCCCATTTTTCAAAGGGTTCAAAAACATGTTGAGGTTATAACAACATTTCATTGGACTTTGTCAATTGTCTCTTTCATTGATAGCTATCATAACTCTATATATACTTCCTTGCATATTGGAAGGCATTAGGCCAAACATGACCTAGGTGAAGTATTTCGTGAGCTATCCTTTTGTCAATGAAGTTCTAACCATGAGGTTCATCATGAAAATAATTAAGGATATCATGTATTTTATCCTCTTTAGTAAAACATTGTATCTCAAGATCCAACCCTCTCTATTAAATGAAATACTTTATCCATGAATACTTGTCACTTTGCTTGATGATGCATTTCCGTTCCTTTGGAAATATGTGGTTTGGAAGCTTCCCTATAGCCAAATAATTAGCAATATCTTCATATCGTGGTGTGTGAGTAGACACTGCAAAAATATGCTTGTCATGAAAACTATCTTCAACAAGTAAGGCATCTTAATCAATGATAAATTTGGAAAGAAACTCGACAACAACAATATCTTTCTCAGGCTTGTCAATGATAATGATATAAAATTCTTGCAATAACAACAATAGTCACCTAGACACTCTTACACTAGTGACAGTGTTATCCCTCAAATATTGGACAAGAAATTGATCAGTGTGTATGAAAATAGTATAGATAGTTATATAATGCTAATTTTTTTTAATAGAGTATATAACAACAATAAGTTCCTTTGATGTTACCCTTTTAGTTTAATTTAGTTGGGACTAGATTTTAACTAACAAAATAGATAGCATGAGGCTTTCCTTCTTCATATTAAGTAAGTATAGCTCCAATTTCCGAATATGAGGCATATGTATAAATGTGGAATGGGATGGACAAGTTAGGTCGTCATAGGATAAGAACCTTAGATATGTGTTTATGTAGAGTTTCAAAATAAGATTCACACTTGTTGGTGCAAACAAATACCAATTTTTGGCAAGCAATAAATATAAAGGAAATGTTACCTTTTTTATGCAACCAACTCACAAAAAGATAGATCAACAACTTAAAAAATTATTCTCATCGAGGGGGAAACCTCCTTTACATTACATAAATGAACAATTCTTGGACGATACAAATGCTAAGACCTCCTTGATATATATAGGAGTCTAAGGGGTCACAATATAATCAAAATATACATAACAATAATTATGTAAGGGAACAACAATAACAATGTGGGCTTCTATGGGGGCACAACAATAACAACATGGGGGATACATGGGCACAACAATAACAATAGGGGGCTACAATAACAATACCATTAAGGGCAATACACTAGTATTATAGGGACATAACATGCCTGTCTCCTTCAAAAACATGTTGTCCTCAACGCTTGAGTAGTTCTGGATGCTTCTGTATAAAATTCTCATCCTCCCATGTGGAATATTCAGTGGGTAAGTTCTTCCACTTAATCAGATACTCTAAAATTAATCGATTTCTTACTTGTCTGGTTCTTGTTTCCGTGATTGCTTCAGGCTCAAATATTATTTTTACTTCTTTGTCAAGTTCTATCAATACCAATTGAACTAGGAGCTTGTCACCGATAACCTTCTTTAAGCATGAAACATGGAAAACTAGGTGTACTCGGAAAGGTGTAGGAAATTCTAATTTGTATGCCATGGGACCAATCTTTTACAACACCTTGTAAGGACCATATTAATTGGGTGATAATTTATTATCCTTCTTAGCTTGGTTGAGGGACATTTGTCTGTATGGTTGTATCCGTAAAAATACACAGTCGCCTACATCAAAAGTTCTTTCACTATGATGTTGATCTACTTGTTGTTTCATTTGATTTTACGCCAAAGTGAGGTTATCCTTTAAGAGTTGGAAAGCTTGTTGTTGATTCTCGGTGTGATGTTCCACTGTTTGAACCTTAGAAATTTTTCTAAACGATGATGTGATGGATGATGGATGATATCCATAAAGTGCCATAAATGGGGTCATTTTTGCTGCAGTATGAAAGGAAGTGTTATACAACCATTCAAATAGAGGTAACCACTTGATCCATTGTGTTTGTTTACCAGATACAAAGCAATGAAGATATCCTTCCAAACATTTGTTCACTATCTCAATTTTCCCATTAGATTGAGGATGATAAGATGAGCGATGGGCGAATTCAGTACGATGACAAGAAAATAATTTCGTCCAAAAATTTCCAGTGAAAATGAGATCTCTGTCACTTACAATAATCTTTGGGATTCCATTGTTTCCATAAATGCAGTAGCAATTGTACTGGCTTTAAAAGGATGAGATAATGCACAAAAGCGTGCATACCTGGTAAGTCTATCAACTACCAACATAATGACACTCTTTCCTTCAGAATTGGGTAAACCTATGATGAAATCCATTGAGACCTCCTCCCAACACTAACTTGGAATGGCTAAAGTTTATAATAGACCTAGGGTCTTAATTGTCTCAAACTTGATTTTGTTGGCAAACCAAACATTGTGCCACAAACTTATGAATATTAGATTTAAGGCCATACCAAAAAATTCCTTCTTGATCCTGTGGTAAGTTTTTAAAAATCCTGAGTGTCCTCCTAAGGGGGAGGTGTACGATTCCAAAAGAATCGTTTGCTTGAGTTGGGAATTATGACAAAGATATAAGCAATCTTTGTACCATAATGAATCACTTTTCAAGTTAAATGTATCATATATACTAGGATATTGCTGCAAGTTTTGAATGAGTATCCATACCTCTTTGTCATTGTTCCATTCATCCCTTGCTTCGGTTATATAATCAGGTTGGATATAGAAATGACACAAAGCAATGCTTCCACAACCTCGTCCTTTCTTGAGAGTGCATATGCAACAACATTTTGCTTCCCTTTTTTGAAGATGATTTCAAAGTCATAACCCAACATCTTTGTGACCCATTTTTTCTGCTCTTCTGAAGATAATATTTGTTCCAAAAAACATTTAAGACTATCATGATCTATTTTTACCTTCAGTGTCTTCTCATTAGGTAAGGTCTACATTGCTTTAGTGCATGTAGTATTTCTGACATTTCCTTCTCATAAATATGTTTGTGTAAATACTTTCCTTTGATTAGGTGACTTTCAAAAGCAATGAGTCTTTCTTCTTGCATTTAAACAACACCAATTCCATATCCTGAGGCATTACATTCCACAATAAAGGTTTTTGTGAAGTCTGGCATAGCTAAGACTAGTGCTTGGCACATTTCCTCTTTAAGATGTTAAAATACCTTAGTTACTTCTGGAGTCCAAGAAAATGCATATTTCTTCAGTAATGTTGTTAGAGGTGTTGCTATTCTCCCATAATTCTTCACAAAATTGTGATAATACCATGTCAACCCGAGAAATCCTCGAAGATGCTTTATTGCTGTGGGGATTTTCCATTCCTTAATGGATTTAATTTTGTTAGGGTCTACCTTAACACCCTCATTAGATACAATATGACACAAATATTCCACCTCCTATACTCCAAAGAAACATTTGGAGGTTTTTGCATATAATTTTTTCTCCTCCAATAGTTTGAGAAACCTATCAACAAGTTGAACATGATCCTTCCACGACTTGTTGTATATTAGTATATCATCAAAAAAAACTAGCACAAATTTTCTAAGGAGGGGTTTAAAAATGGAATTCATCAAACCTTGAAATGTGGAAGGTGCATTACTAAGGCCAAAAGGCATAACCAAAAATTCATAATGACCGTTATGATTTCTAAATGATGTTTTTGCAATGCCTTCAGTCTTCATTTTAATTTGATGATATCCTGAATGAAGATCTAGCTTGGTGAAGTAAATTGCTCCATGTAATTCATCCAACAATTCATAAATGACAGGAATGGGAAACTTGTCTTTAATAGTGAGCTTTTTGAGCTCCCTATAATCCAAACACATACACTATGATCCATCCTTCTTGTGCACCAATACTACTGGAGATGAGAAATAACTTTGACTAGGTTGAATTATACCATCCTCTAGCATTTCTACTACCATACGTTCAATTTCACTCTTTTGGGAATAGGGATATCTATAAGGTCTAATGTTTGGTAGAAGACTTCCTGAAATCAAATGAATAGCATGATCATGATCACGAATAGGTGGGAGGCCTTTGGGAGTCTCAAATACCTTGGAATGATTGTCTAAGACTTTTTGTATATTTGGAGAAATAGATGGTTTCCATGTTTGAACCTCTAGTGAGCATACTTATGCAATTACGCCTTGTTTTTATTTCTTCAGAAGATTTTTCATGCCATTAGAGCTGATTATCTTTCTTGGTTTCCTTATGATACCCCTTAATTCAACTTCCTTTACTTCCCAATATAAATTCAAGAAATGTTCTCGAAAATTAAAAGCTATCATCCCCAAAGATTGTAACCATTGGACTCTTAGTACAACATAATCACCACCCATTGGAATGGAAAGCATTGGACTATTCAATACATATTCCCCCGTGGTTAGCTTGATACTATGACACTTTCCATAGCAATTTATAGTTCCTCCATTTTCAACCATCACTTGACATTTTGGTGTTGGTTATATGAAGCAAGACAAATCCTTAGCTATCTTACAATGACTAAAATTATGGGTACTACCCAAATCAATCAACACTATTACCTTTTTCTTCTTGATATATCCTTATATCTTGAAAGTTTGAGGAGTGGTAATTCATGCCAATGCATTACAAGATATGGTTGGATTCATTTCCTCTTTCTCTGGGGTTGTTTCATGGTGTATATCCTCCTCTTTTGATCTTTCTTGTTCTTTTTCTTCCTCCTCTTCACAATCTATGTAGAATAATTTATTTTCAGCACACTAATGACCTTTAGTGTATTTGTTATCAAAAATTTAACAAATACGTTTTTCTCTTTTTTCCTCCAATTGTTGTGGCAACAACCTTGTAGGTTTTGGAAGGCCAGGAGAAAAAACACTTCCATCTTTATAGTTGTAAGTGGTAGACTTCCTTGTTGCCATAATTTCGCTTTCAACTTTTCTCGCCACCCTGAGTGCCTTCTCCAATGAATCAGGTTCCAAAACGTGATCCTCATGTTCGATGTTATCCTTCAAATTCCCTATGAAGATATCAATCCTATGCTCCTCTAGAATATTAATTACCTTGATATTCAATTTTTGGAAGTCCTCAATGTGCTCCACCATTGAACCCTTTTGTTTGAGATTTATCAATTATCTAAAGAAGGCATTGCTCTTTGTATCCTCATAATGTGCTTTAATTTGTTCCATAAAAATTGGCCAAGTGACAAGTGGTTTACAAGAACAAAGGCATCGATACCATACAAACTGATTGAGTTCTAAATATAAATATGTGATGCGTACCTTTTGTGTGTTTTCCACATAATGGAGATCAAAATATTGCTCCATCGGTAGTATCCATGTTACTGAATCCTTGCAATAAAACTTCTTCATATCTATCTTTGGAATGTGTTAGTTCTTAAACCCCAGACTGGAGTCTCTAAAATCATAATTCATATACCTTTTGTCCTCATCATGATTTTCATGGATTACCTTGTCACCACTCAGAAGCATTTCTTGAAACAACTTTTTCAACCCTTCCAACTTGACATTCATCGCATCCATGTATACTTTAAAAACCTTCACGTTTCCTTTTATTTTTACTTTTAAACCATCCATATTAGATTCCAATTCATTTTTTTTTACTCTTTGAGAGAGTGAAATTTGTTGCACTTGGTCTTGTAATTTTGATATATCATGTTGCATTTCTACCTCTTCTTCATGCGTCATAGTAGATATTTCTGGTTTCTTACTAGATGTATCCCTTTTTTTGTTTTGAGGAATTTTGGAATCAAACAATGATATCTATGTTTCACTATTCCCTTTGAATTAATTCAAGTTTTTTTTTCAAACAAATGTTATGCAAAATTTTAAAAAATACACACCTTTGTATTTCTTTTTAAGAGCTCGATATTGAAGTTGTTATATCTTTTAATTTCAGATCTCCAAGGTCTAAATTTTAGTCATGTGGTATCCTTATTAGTATTCTTTCCAACCTCACAAGTCATATCGAGTTTGTATTCTTCATGAAAGAGTTATGCCCAATCTCCCACGATGGCTTGATTATATACTGGTTCAGTAGAGCGAACTTGTATGGAGTGCCACGTGTCACTGTTTTTGACTTTTTGCCCTAAAAATGATACAAAAAAAAAACCAAAGTTCGTGCACTTTCAATCACTTTTAAAAAATTCAAATCTGATGTTCGGAGAGAAAGTTATGATGATTTCCCCTAGGTCACCTATTTGAGATGGAATTCTGGAGCTTGCAAAAACCTTAACTTCCTTAGATCATATCTCTGAAAATATAGCGAACCAAGATTTGAAATTCATATAAAAAGTTCAACAATATTTTCTCTCTACGTGGTTTCAATTTCATCTTCTAAAGCCTTGTATACAAAAATTTATAGTGAAACTACCAAGATGACTTGTTTGAAGAAGATAAACCCTAGAATCCAAAGCTCTGATACCAAATGTTATGCAACTAGGTCACAAAAAATATATATCAATCACTTAAACATTATATTATTCAAGGGGGGAACCTCCTTTACATTACATAAATGAGCAATTCTTGTATGATACAAATGATAAGGTCTCCTTGATATATATAGGAGTCTAAGGGGTAAGGTCTCCTTGAGAGCATAACACATAAAACACATATACACAGAGATTTCCCACTGGATCTCAAAACCGAGACTACCAACTTGATTTTTCATTATGTTCCTTTCAATGTTACAATACATATTTATACATGCCAAAGCATCCAATACCATGGACCGAAAACCCCCCCGCTGCACAATCGGCGCAACGAAAGGGGGTCTCCGTCCCCCCTCTAACCCCGGGTTCACTACGTAGGTTAGTCGTGGAAAGAATATAACACAACCCAACAATCTCCCACTTGTTGTTTTCTTTCCACAGGGGGCCACAGGAGAGCTTAGTCATTTTTCCAGCCCTGAAACGGCCATTGTTTCTCTACACCAAGAGAACTTCTCAGAGCTCACAGATTTTGTCAATGCATCTGCAGTATTCTTCAAAGTGTCCACCTTTACCAGCAACACCTTTTTGTCTTCTATCATATCCCTCACAAAGTGATACTGAACATCAATGTGCTTTGTCTTTGAATGATAAGCAGGGTTCTTTGCCAAGAAAATCGCACTTTGGCTGTCACAGTCTATCCTTATAGCTCCCTGTACTAACCCCATACTTGAACACAATCTCTGCAACCAAACTGCTTCCTTGCTTGCATGAGTGGCTGCCATGTATTCTGCCTCTGTAGTTGATATTGCCACTACAGATTGTTTCTTACTCATCCAACTGACTGCACCTCCAAATAGGTTAAACACATACCCACTTGTAGATCTTCTCTGATCTAGATCTCTAGTCCAGTCTGCATCAACAAAGCCACGGATATCCAACACTCTGTCCAATCCTGGTCTTCCTTGGTAGCACAAACCATAATCACTAGTGCCACGCAAATATCTGAAAACCCACTTCGCTGCTGTCCAGTGCTCCTTCCGTGGTTTTGACATAAACCTGCTCAATACTTCCACTGCATGTGCAATGTCTGGTCTAGTACAGACCATTGCATACATCAAGCTACCGACTACACTTGCATATGGAACA
>APFE031744959.1:1196-23849 GCA_000404065.3 Pinus taeda
GTGAACAATGGAGAAATCGTCCTAGAACATTGCAGGACTCAAGAACAGGTTGCAGACATCTTGACAAAGCCACTGGATCAAAAAAGCTTTGAATTTTTGAGGAAGTGTCTGGGTATGACCGAATGCCCAGCAGTTGAAATTAAAGGGGAGTGTTAAATTTATAATTGCTACTGCCCGCACGGACCAGCATTCAATGCTGACCGTTCAACCCCCGAAACCACCCAACCCCCGAAACCACCCAACAGCAAACCTAAACCGCGAGGAAGCCATCACACCGCTCTTTGGCAAAAGTGGTTTCCGTACGAAGGTGCTCCGACGCAGACATGTGGACAACCGTGACATCATCACCTGACACTTTTCGGAAGGTAACGCTCAGTCAACTCACCCCTTCCGATATTGATTTCACTCGTCCGATGACCTCCAGCATTTACCACCGTTGATTTACCACAGTGCAACTTTGGTGTAAAGTACCGTGAGAAAGGTGTTCCGATATGCATCCTCCACCGTTCGATTAAAGTGTTCTCTCTTCGCCGTTCGATTCAAGGAAAGGTTCACCGCCGATAATTTTCCAAAGTACATACGGGCCTGTTGACAATTAAATACAGCATGGCGTATTATTATAACCCATACCCTATGTTTATTGTTATGACATGTTTGGTAATGTTTTTTTAATGTTTCTTACGGCGAGTTAATACGGAGTATGGGCGAAATGCAATGTAAGTTTTTTTTATTATTTTTGATATATGTTTTTTTAAAAGAACGTTGACTCCAATATAGTCACGGGGATTGTAATATGAAAGAATTATTACACACGAAAAAAAACATAGCTCAGTTCACGGTAAAAAGAAACAAGGGTCCGCAGCAAAACCGGAATTCGCAGCAACGAATGAAAAATACAGAGAAAATATTGTATTGCAGGTGATTCGCAACAGCGAATGGAAACCAGAAGGAACGCGAATAATTTTTCTTGGGTTTGAAATGTTTAATGAAGAAATGGTAAAAGCAGCAGCAAAGTAAATTTTTTTTGTAATGTAAGAAGTAAAAATTGTACAGCAGTGCAGGAGGAGAAGGAGAAGTGAATGAAGAAAACCAGGAGGTTGTTTTGTTTTCAAAACCATGAGTTGTTTCACACAGGTGAAAAGGTAAATGAGTAAATCCCTGTAAGTTTTGTTTTCACACAGCAGTGAATGTAAATGAAATATTTACACACAGTGGTGTAAAATTTCATAGGAGGCAGAGTAAGTTTTGTGAAAATGTTTTGTTGAATCCCTCTGAGTAAAAGAGGATGAATATGTAAGTGTTTTTGTTTAATGAATAGAAATCATTTTATGGTGGTGAAATACTGTTCTGTGTAATTTTTAAAAGAGACTCCTCTGTGCAAAAAGATCATGGTGTAAAGAAAATAGAGCATTGCCTCTGTGTTTTATTTTTGTGGTTTTGGTATTTTCCCATTGCAAAAATACCCAACAGTTTGCAGATGTTGGTCATGAGAGTGTTTATCAGATTGCAATTGTGAAACGAGACTTTGCTCGCAGTGGTTTACCTCTAAGATATTTTAAATCGATTTGTATATAATGTTATTAAAAGTGGGAAAATTAATAATTTTATGCCGCTATGTTTATAAATGTTTTAAAATATTGATTTTATTTTATGGTTAAAAATGAAATTTAAATAATAGAATATTTCTATTAATTTTTTTTTTTTTAATTATGTAAGAGAAAATTTTGACAATGCTTTTCGGACCACTTTATGTTGTTGATGATCAAGATTAGTTAGTGTGATAAACCATAGTAGCTAATTCAAAATCGTTGGTAATTTTTTCCTCTTATGTGATTTCTACATAAATGAATCTTCTTAATATAATATAGATCATAGAAGCCTCAATTCAGAATATTCCATTTCATCAATGATTGTGTGGGCCAAATTACATCAAAAGCGCTGAACGTTTACATTTTTTGTGTTTTCTAACTATATATAATTATATATATATATATATATATATATATATATATATATATATATATATAATATATATATATATATATATATATATATATATAGTTTCATTTGATTTCTAGTTTCGGGGTGTTAAATTGGAGACTTTTTGCAATTTTGATGAAATTACTCTTACTTTTTACTTATTAGGGTGGTTAGGGTACAATTGGCTCAATCCTAGAGTTAATGTACCATGTTTTCTTACAAAGTCTGTTTGGTTAGTGTTAAAGTGGAGACCTTGTAAAATTTGTGATGAAATTAATCTTACTTCTTTCTTATTATGGTTGTTACAGTATGGTTGGCTAAATCCTAGAGCCAATTTACCATTAATGGTTCATTAGCTCAATGTTTAGTATCCTATGGTTTTGCTCATGGTATTCTCATGTTATATAGTCTATTGAAATGCATAATGAATCCATTGTATGTTGCCTTTGGGACATTGTGAGAGCATGGTAAAAGTGGAGTTGAGCGTAAAAATGACGAAGATTTTGCAGATGACATATTAAAAGGTCTCCTCGAATGGGGTTTGAAGGGGAGAAAGGTGGGGGGCACATGTCTGCATCACATCATGCATACATTGCCAAAGATGCCACCATGCGCCATCCCCACAATCATCCTAGCTATTAAATGTCTTTGGCTAGTGGGATCATGTGAATGGGATTAAATAAGATGCAAGTCTACTCCAACAAACCTATCATGTTTATGACTGTTGGGATCATGCAACATGGTTCAAATGTGATGGAAGAGAGTACAAATGTTATGAAGGAGACCATATGTATTTTTTTCATTTCAATTCTTTGCAAATTGGGAACTTCAAGACAACCAAGGGGTATAGTATCAATAAAACCTCCCATCAATTTCTTCAATCAAATGCAAAAGTGGTTAATTACTTGTAAAATTGGCTTTTTCCTACATGAGGGAGTTGCCAATTTAGAGTACAAGAAATTGAGTAGAGGGGCATCATCAACCTTGATGGGTAGGATAATGCTCTAGCTATTTAAAGAGGTGAGTTCTTCTTTTTTCTTCGTTAATCTATTTTTTCTATGAACATAGTTACTGATCAAAAGAGAACTATTACATCAAAACGGGTACTCTAGCCCAAAAACCCCAAAGAACATGAAAAAAAGGCTGAAAACGAAAAGTGTTCATGCTCGAATAATATTTTTTTTAAATGGTAGTAGAACCAAATTTTTGTGTGCAAAAAACACCTTGAAAAAAAAAGTGTTGATGGTGGAATAACGCCTTTTTTTCCAGGGTTAATTTTTTAAATTTTTTAATAATGACGTTTAAAATAAAATATCATGACTCCGAAATTCTTTAAATTTCCAACAATTTTGAAACATTAACTTTAGAAAAAATACTTATAATTAATTTCAACCATAACATTAAAGATAAAATATCATCACTTAGAAAAACATTAAAATCTTGACAATTTTTCAACCATGGACTTAAAGTCAAAGATTATGACCACAAAAGAATGTTAAGTTTTCAAAATATTTCAAACATGCAATATGGAAAAATATTATGACTAAAAAACCTTTAAAAATGAATACCTGAATGAAAGAGTTATTATAACAAGAGTAATTCATTCTTTAAAAGCTAAATGTATAACAATTTTAAAATATTAGCATAAGACAACTTGATACATTGCAACAAAAATTTAAAAATCAGCCATCAAATTGACACACAATGTAGGGTAACTCGACCCATTATAATGAAAACTTAGAGACCAACCATGAAATTGACAATTTTTGGATACAAACTCCATTCATTACAATGAAAATTTTAAAATCAAATACCAAATTGTAGATAATGGGATTGGATAGCTAGACAAGCATCGACTGCCGAAAAAAAACACAAAAAGTAATACAAAAGAAAAAGAATAAAATATTGAAAAAAACAATAAAAGAAACACAAAAAATAATAACAAATAATAAAACATAAAAAATAAAAATAAAAAACATGACAAAAAAAAATCAAATTTATAAAATATATAAAAATGACAAAAAAAACTATCAAATGTAAAAAGAAAAAGAAAATTAGCTTATAAAATTAAAAAAGAAATGACAAAACATTTAAAAAATAGACATAATTTACGAAAAAAAATTATAAATTAAGGGAAAAAAATAAAAACAATTTTTTAAGTTAAAAAATGAAATAAAATAAACACAACAATTAAAAAAAAAAAATGAAAATGAAAACAAAAAAGTTAAAACAATGGGAAAAAATTAAACATTAAAATAAAATCCATTTAAAAAAAATTGAAAAGAAATTAAAAATTAAAATAAAACATTATAATAAAAATTATTTAAAAAAGTTCGCCTCGGGTGGCGATGACCATGGAATGAAGTCTCGTCGAACTAGAGATGTTGAGTTCGAATCTTCAGCTACTCTCCCTCGTAGCAGGGATAATAATGGACGTGTAAAACTCAAAAATTAGAGAGTTGTACCAAGCTTACAAAAAGAAAAAAAATGATAATAAAATTTAAAAAAAAACACTTAAAAAAAAGCCCCTGGAGTAGCAAGGGTTGATTCTAGGGAGGGAGCTTCGGAGCTCCCTTCCTGCCACCCTCGGGAAGGCTGGGCCATGAGGGTGTTGGGGAGGGAGTTGCGTGTAGCTTCCTCCCCTCCCACCCCTACGACCCAGCTGACCCAGGGGTTGAAGGGGTCGTCTCGTGCAGCTCCCTCCCCGCCCATGCCCAGGGGGTGCCAGGGGATAGCAGGGACCATCTCGTGCAGCTTCCTACCTGCCCACCCTCACAACCCAATCGACCTGATGGTGGCAGGGGTTGATTCCCGGAATCAACCCCTGCCAACCTAGGGCCTTTTTTTTTTTTAATTTAAATGATTTTTATTATAATGTTTTATTTTATTTTTACTTTTATTTTTAATTTTAATATTTTTTTATCTTGATTTTGTATTTATTTATTTATTTTTATTTTTTTTTTTTCTATTTTATTTTATGTTTTTAAATTAAAAAAAATGGTTTGTTGATTTTTTTCTTTTTGTTGAAATTTATAAATTTTACAAGTAAATTTTAATTTTTTTACATTTTATAGTTTTTTGTCTTTTTATATATTTTTAATATTTGATTTTTATTATCAAGTTTTTTATTTTTATTTCTTCTTTTTTTTATTTTTTATTACTTGTTATTATTTTTATTTTTTTGTTTTTTTGTTTTTTTCATATTTGAAATTTTGTTTTCTCATGTATTATTTTTGTGTTTTTTTATTGTTTTTATTATTTTGGAATATTTGAATTTTTTTTTTTTTTCTTTTTTTTTTTATATCTATTTGTTATATTTTATTTTATTTTTTATGTTTTATTATCAATATGAAAATCACCAACATTTAAAATAAATTTACACTTAAAACATTAGAAAATTTAAAGTTTAAAAAATAAGCCCTCTAAACAAAAATGTTTGATATTACATCAATACTTTTCAAAATCAATATGAAAATCACTAACAAAAAAAATGTTCATAGTTGATCCATAAAAAAATTTAAAGTGTCAAAAATAATCCCTCTGAAAAAATGTGTTGATGTTGCATCAACACTTTTCAAAATCAGCATGAAAATCACTAACATTTAAAAAAAATGTTCACACTTGATACATAAGAAAATTTAAAGTGCCAAAAATACGCTCCAAAAAAAATGCATACTCTGAATCACCACTTTTCATACTCGAGTCATTTTTTGCTACTTCAAAAAAAATGAGTACTGGGTAATTTTCTCGTTTGATTGATAACTATGTTTATGTTCTTTCATTTATTATTGGTCCTCTTCTTCTACGCGACCATTGGTATTTTCTAATCTTGTTTGCCCCACCCACCTCCTCTTGGCGGGATATGCACTACAAAGTCTCTCCTCTAGTGTTTTACTCCCTATTTGTCTACTTCGACCACTCGATTATGGCTTATTCTCCTTAGGTTGTCTCCTCCTATCCATTTTTTCAATATTTGGTCCTTGAAATTGCTTTCATTTTCACTGGCCTCTCCCTTACTTATCCCTCCTATACATATTTTTCTCTAAGCTCCAACCTTTGGAGACACTTTCCTTTATTCAATATTTTATTTTCATCATAGGTAACAATAGCCAATGCCTTTTCATCGGTCCAAAATTCATTGAGGGCCTACTTATTTTCAGGAGTAAGGGGGCTCTAACACTTACCACAAAGATACATAAATAACACCCTATAGGACATTATAGAGGAAATTACTCAAGTGGAGTGAGACATGGCTAGGAAATATGGGTGTTTGACATATTCTAAAGTGCTTAGGGAAATAGCTAATTGGGTGCCTAATAATGGACATGCCATGGGTAACTATAGCAAGTACATGTATATTATTCACATTTACTAATATAAAGCCTTTGTGGGGTTGGTTCTTATTGGATCAAAATGAGGCATAAGAAATCCTTCTTATGTTGGATAAACTACAACTAATGTTGAGGAACCTATATAAGAGTGTAGGTCATATTAAAGGCTATCTAGACCTCCCACACATTTTGGATGCTCTTTATGCTATAGCAAGGATCCCATCACACCAGATGCATTAGATTCCTTAACATTCAAATAATGGCTTCTTGTCTCTCTAGTTTTTCAAGTTACTTTTATCATTTTTTATTTCTATGTCAGTTACTAGATCAGGCATCTTAGCTAAACAATATAGTATTTATATTTTTTCACAAGCTTTCAAAAATAGTTTGTTTGGATATTGAAAAAGTTATGGACTTTCTGCATGTTTAGTTTTTTAAGTGGAAGACCATGGAAAAACATAAACTACTTTTATATCACTTTCTAAAGCTTAAGAGAATTTTACTTTACAAAAAAACACATAATAGAATGAATAGTTATTTCTTGGTGATGTAACCCGAATTGGATGAACCATGTAATTTTTATTTCTTTTGAATTTTTTATGGTTAGTTTTTATGTGTACCTATTATATTTTAATATATACCTCTTATTTTATAACAATTGGTTTTAGAACCAGAGGAATGGATGAAAGAAGAAGTTGCTACTTGGTTAAGAAAGAAATGTAGCATTTGTTCAGGCCATAAAGTGGTTGAGAGTTGTGTATGAACGACCTACATGGAGATGACATTAGGTAGTTGGTTTATGAGGAAGTCAAATACCAAATCCATCATAGAAAAAACATAGATAAGAAGGTTTGTTAGAGGTAGAGAGAGAATTTTCATAGTAAGTACACATCAATTCCTATTGTGAAGAAAAAATTGTGCAACATGAATGTGCAAATATTCCTATTATGTAAATTTTTTTGAACGCATACCTCTTAGTTAAATATTTTTTTCCCAACATTGATAATTCCCTAACACCCCCATGCTAAATACCTTTTAAAAATTTAGTATTAGTTTATGTGTTATAATAGTAAGTTATGTAGAAAATTTCAATGCACACTTTTACGAAAATTATATCGTTTGTCACCTACACTGATGTGAAAATGGAGGAAAGATTCTCTTATCAAACACTGATCGTCCTCTCACACTTTGAAAGTTATCAAAATGGGTCTTTAAAGGTAAATAAGTTTCACAACCTCTTCAATATGGTGAGTTAAGTTTTCACATGAACTTAAAAGAGAAACAAATTCACATGAAACTTAAGATGATAAACATGAAGAGAAGAAACTAGTATTTGATGACAGAGTTCACTGATCCTGGGCTATGTCTTCTGGCCTAGTCTAATAGCTAGACCATTTTATTGATTTCAACATAAAATGAGTAAATACAACTTGTTGAGAGTAGAGTGTCTTATTTTTCCTAGAAATAAACATTATCCTACAAATTATTCTCACTCAAAAAGATAACACCCTATAGAAAGTCATAAAAATGTCAACATAAAAATGGGTCTCACACAATATGTCCTTGTACACCACCTGAAATCAAAAGCATAAACATGCAACTCCTTCACAATGAATAGTTAAAAGGGCTTCTCTCCTTAACACATTAAGAAAAGACTAAAAAGAGATTCTCTACTGAAGTAACAACTATTGCAGATGAAACTAGAAGGCTAGAAAACCTCTAACTAGGCTCTCTCTGTGATCAAATATGCCTCCAAGTTGTTTCAAAATTGTCTATGCCTCTAGCAATTAAAGAATGGATTCTGTAAAAATTCTATCATAAAATGGTCAAATAAAAAAACAGAGGCTTCCATTGAGTACAGGATGCTACAAAACCCCCATCTAGGCTCTTGTTGAGCTCAAAAAGGTTAAAAATTTAGCAAGATATACTTCTCCAAGACAAGATCTTCTATATATCCCACAAATTGGCCAAACATGCTAATTGCACGACGATTTTTCCCTTTACATAGTTCATCGGGAAAAAATTTCTCCCCGGATCAACGTAATTCTTGTCGTAAAAAGTGCAACTATTTCCTCATTAAATTTCTCAATAACCCCTATGTGTTAGATCACGATGACATGACACCCACCAAGACGAGGGCTGAGACCAACTGCCTGCCCCCGCCAGATTCAACCTTTGTTCCATCGAGATAAGGTCACGTGGACAATGATTTCGACAGGGGTCGGGGTCAAAATCTCGCTCCCAACTATTTCCTTTAATGGTAATAATTGTTCACAAAAAAGTAGGAAACGGGGCTTATTTTCCCACACCCTCCACCTATGGCTCCCTCCTTTGGTTACATGAACCCCGTATGCCCAGGGTTGGAGCTTCAACTCCATCCAACTCCCCTTCGGGGTGTTGATGGTCCTATGGGCCGGTCATGACCATGGGTCAGGATTTACTACCCCTACCTCTCTGCCAAGAACCTTCGTGTGGTCGTGTGGGTATACACCATGACTTAGGGTCGGGGCTAGCTACTCGATCCCTCCTCTGAATGCTAAAAACATATGACCTTAAATTTAAGCCACGAAAAATATGGTTAAGAACTTGTGCAATGACATTATGGTTAAGCGTTGAAATGTGTTGTTCTAGGTTGAGGGGTCAAACCCCACTAAGGCCTTTGGGCCTATATATAAAAAATTTGGCCAACCATGGGTTGCCGTGTGGCAGATTTTGGTTAAGGCACCTCAAAACCGCACAAATCAACCAAAACGTGTCAAATGAACCTGTACAAAGATGTCACATGTCGACAATTGATCGGTCCTCTACCACCATACCCTACAAAGTTAGTTGATGACATCAACTATACACACTTCCCAGTCAACCCTACTATTGACTTTTTAGTTGTTAGTCAAAAAATTCTGAACGTAATCACTTCTTGATACGACGTTTGATTGAGGCAATTTCAGCATCACCAAAATCATGACGAAGAACACTACGACTTGAAACTCATTTTAGGATATTTTAATAACTTTCATTTTTGAGCCTATTTTTGATCTCCGGATCATACCTCCCCAATAGGAACTTTTGGACCTCTAAAACTTTATCTTCACTTAGAAAATAAGTGAGGAAAAAGGTCATTAACTTTCTCGATTTCAAACCTTTTTCTTTCATTTGAATTGATGCATTCAATCTCAAATCAAGGTATTCCACCTTCCCTCTATGTGAAGTCCTTATCTTCATGTCAATAATTGTGGCTTGCTACAATTCTCTTAAACATGCAGGAACGCAATTTTTTATGGATGGAATTTGAATATTCTCTCTGAAACCATCTTTCTTTGTCTCAAACAAAATTCATGTTGAAGTCTCTCTTTGCGATGATAAACCTCATTTTCCACCTGGAAATCTGAATCAACTTAATGTTTTCCATGCATTAATTTACACTTTTCTTTGTTGTCCTCAATCCGCACTTGTACAATGACATACTTGCCTTTTTCCACATTGCCATGGTCATCTTCTAAACAATCTTTACCAAAGATCAAATTCACAAACAAGCTTCACATTGAAATACTTGTATAACTAAGTGATTGACTGAACTATAGACATATTAGATGAAATACAAATGCTCATGCTAAAAGTCCTTAGACTAATGGACTCATTATCAAGCCAAGATAACATGGCATGCCAAAGAAAACACACTTATTACAAATAATTTATTGTACATGACCTTACTTCAAAAAGTACCCAAACGAGAATATACAACAAGTAATTACAATTTACAAAGCATGAAAATTGTACAAAAGAGTCTACCCATTCTTTTCCTATCTAGGTTTATGGGTTCTGTTTTTGCACTCTCTTTTCTCCGAAGGATACTTTAGGAACAACATCAATTCCAATTTTTCCACCTATCACTTTCCTTGCAATTCCAATTCTTGGTCATGCCTTTTGGCCTTACCAATGCACCTTATACATTTCAAGTTTTGATGAATTCCATTTTGAAACCCTTAGAAAAATTTTGTTAGTATTTTTTTATGATATACCAAACTACAGCAAGTCTTGGGAGGATCATGTTGACCATGTTGTCAGGGTGCTCAAGGTATTAGAGGAGAAACAATTATATGCAGAAAACTCCAAATGTTTCTTTGGAGTACAAGAGGTGGAATATATGGGTCATATTGTATCTCATGAGGGTGTTAAGGTAGACCCTAACAAAATTAAAGTCATTAAGAAATGGAAAACCCAAACATCGATCAAGCATATGTGAGGATTTCTCGGGTTGACAGGGTATTATCACAAATTTGTTAAGAATTATGAGAAAATAGTAGCACCTTTAACAACATTATTGAAGAAAGATGCATTTTATTGGACTCCAGAAGCAACTAAGGCCTTTGAGCATCTTAAAGAGGCAATGTGCCAAGCATCAGCCTTATCTATGTCATACTTCACAAAAATATTTATTGTGGAATGTGATGCCTCAAGAAATGGAATTGGTGTTGTTTTAAAGCAAGAAGGAAGGTTGATTCTTGTTTTGAAAGTCTTCCAATAAAAGGAAAGTATTTACACAAAGCTATTGATGAGAAGGAAATGTTGGAAATACTACATGCACTTAAGAAATGGCGACCTTACCTAATGGGAAGGAACTTCAAGGTAAAAACATATCATGATAGTCTTAAATACATTTTAGAACAAATATTATCTTTAGAGGAACAACAAAAATGGGTCACAAAGATGTTATGTTATGACTTTGAAATCATCTACAAAAAAGGGAAGCAAAATGTTCTTGCATATGCACTCTCAAGAAAGGATGAGGATGTGGAAGCATTTATTTCTGCCATTTCTATTATCCAACTAGATTGGATAACTGAAGTGAGGGATGAATGGAAGAATTTTGAAGAAGTGTGGGCACTAATTCAAAAGTTGCAACAAGATCCTAGTACATCTGATACATTTCGTTGGGAAAGTGATGCATAATGGTACAAAGATTGCTTATACCTTTGTAGGAATTTCCAACTCAAACAAAATATTATTTTGGAATTGAACACCTCTCCCTTAGGAGGGCACTCGGGAATTTTAAAAACTTACCACAGGATTAAGAAATATAATTTTTGGGATGGCCATAAATATGATATTCAAAATTTTGTGGCGGAATGTTTGGTTTTCCAACAAAATAAACTTGAGACAATTAAGACCCCGAGTCTATTACAACCTTTATCCATTCCAAGTCAATGTTGGGAGGAGGTTTCAATGGATTTTATCATAGGTTTACCCAATTCTGAAGGAAGGAGTGTCATCATGGTGGTAGTTGATATACTTACCATGTGTGCACACTTTACCCTTTGATGTATCTCCTTAAACTTCATTACAGACTGCGACTGAAACTTAGGCTTCTTAAAGTCAATGTTCAATGTCTGTTGAGTCTCTTCCATCGTCATGTTAGGTCTACCTTAACAGAACTTGATATACCAAGTTAGTGTCCTATCCCGCAGTGATGTGACCATTGTGCTTTATTTATATTATCATCAGTAATCCAATGTGTTGTCCACACAACATCTGCAACTTACAAGAATTTTTCGGGGTATTCACTTCCTACCCTTTTAAATATTGGCATCTTCATTGTGTTCTCCATGTTGAATGGTTGATGTAGAGGTGGAGGTGGAGGTGAAGGTGTAGGTGTATGCGGCGGAGGTGGAAGTGGAGGTGGAGTGGATGGATGAGGTATCCTCGACACACCCAGACATAATATCTGTAGCACACTTCATAGTGTACTCAGAATGGTTCCTTCGTCGTGACTAGATGAGGATCCTAACAACAGACTTTATTCAGAGCCCAATTCTCCATTTCTTCTGGAGGATTTTCCACTTCACGTAGTCCCAAACATCAAGGCAATGGCATAACCCATTTTTCACACAACAACATCTTAATCCAAGTCTTCAAGGATTTTCAGTACGTACCTCGTGGTCCCTTGAAGAACCTATGTTTTGCTTCAATATAGTTAATAGTTGTATCGATCATGAGCTCAGTGACAAATCCTCCTAAGATACAATCAATCCAGTGATCGACATCATGCACGATGTTATTTTTGGAAGTTTCCAAGCACTTCACCAGTTTTGGAGTCCACACAATAGGGTCGTCAAGCCTCCACGTATCCTGACTATCCACTAATCTACACATCCACTTGTGTAATGCACAAGGAAAGAAACAAAAAAATGCTTATGTATCGTCTGTGTACAGGTATCTATTCAACCACTCTTCCTTGGATAATCATGGGTTTATGTTCTCTTGAGGTACATTTTTGGGTAAACAACGCAAAAATGTGACCACCCTTGTTTCATAGGACCACCGAAAAATGTGAATCCTAGCAAAGTCCAACGAACTACTAGGTTAAAACTAATGCCTAGCTCCATTTAATTGTGGTTTATTTTCTATGTTTTAAACTAAGTATTGGATATATGTTTCTCTTATTTATTTTCCACGAAAACTGCATCATCATAGATCCTACTATGGTCTCTTTGATCCTATTTTATTGGCACCTTAGCAATTACAAAATTATTTGCTTGGATAACATTTACCTTGAGGGGGTGATAGCATATATTGCATGTTACAACTACTGAGCAATGCTATATAATCATATGGAGGTTCTCTAAAATTGTTGGTTTTAATTTGAAATTATCTGCAATCAATAACTTTGGAGAGGAATAAGAAGAAATTAGCTTTGTATGGTATTTGAAGTGGCTTCAGTATTTGTTCCATAAGCCTAGCAATAAAATTTCTTAAATAGAATGGGAGCTTTCTTCTTAGATGAGAAATGCAACTCTACCTTACACATGCTTGGCTACAAATCCATATCCCCCAAGAAAAAATGTGGGAGGGACGAGAAAATTATGCACAGTTATGCCCAGAAAATGGAGAGGGAAGTTCTCAAAATGGTTGTGGGTTTGCTTCATTCTTTGGAGAGAGAGGTAGTCACATGTAGGAGCTTATAAAAACTTCCCTCTAGGCCACCTGTCATCCATCTATGTGGTTGGATTATACGATAGATGATTGCAGAGTGTTCAACGATTCGATCAAGCTAATGTAGTTGGATGAAGAATTCATTTGGAGCCTAATTCCTTAATATAATCAAAGAATTTAAGGCTGAACAGTGATGCCCTAACCAAACACCCACTAGGGCACAAATGATAGGTTTATTTTGAATCCTCTTAAGGACATTTGGAAGGTAGATTTGTGAGAATTCTTGGCACATTTTTAAGGTTAAAGTGTTGGTATAATTCTGAGGGTAAGTCTGGAGAGTTGTTGCAAACAACTACAAATATTTGAGCTTACAAATCTGAGTCATCTTCTGTGAGTTGGAAATGTCTACGGTTTCAACTATCCCTTGAGATGAGTGAATTATGTATCCACAGTTTAAGATTATCCAAGACAAACAGTCCAACACCAATCTGCATCCTTTCTTGAGGATACTGTGGAAGACCCTTTGTACAAAATTACATCATACTTACATAATACGCACCTATTTTGATCATGATGTGAATTTGTATTTCGTTTAATAAGAACTTCTTCATAGAACCTCAATTATGTTGGTTAGCTAACATATTAATCCAATATGTTTTTTAATGTATTTCATTTCTCTACATCTCTGCATCTTATTTAGATTTCCCCATTCCCATGTCGCGATTGTTCTTCAATTTATGCTTTACGACATTTCCTTTGCAAAATCAGATGCAAATACTAGTTTATCCTTATAATTATATGATAATTGTTCTCAGACATTTGCCATAAAAGTAAGATTAGTATCCAATGATGTGGCTACTAAGAGGCTTAAGTCATTTATGGCATTTCTTAAATATTATATGAGGGCCAAGGGTCTTTCCAACCTATATCCTCGAGGTCTAGTGAAATAGTCCTTCCATTTGTGCAATGAACATAAGAATGTATCCCTTAATATGTTTCGTAACAATAGAATATTTTTCTAATAAAGAATTACAAGAGAACGTTATTGTGAATTCAAGAATATGCCAACAATTTTGACGTTTATTGATGTTGACTTTTTACTATTTTATCCTATAATTAATTATATATATATATATATATATATATATATATATATATATATATATATAATATATATATATAATATATATACAGAGTCGTCTAAGGAGACGGAGGAATCGCTCGGACGGCCAAAAGTGGTCGGAATCCAGGCAAAAAGAAATCAAGAAATTGTGTACAAGTAGTGTTTGAATCATGTTTTCGATGGTGGAAATGGATTCAGCACCATCAAAATCGTCTAGGGCACCTAAATTTTAAAGTTTAACAATTATAACTTGGATTTACAAAAATTCCTCCAAGCAGTGTCGTTAGACTACGGCTATATAAATGAACCTCATTTGGACCTTATTAAAAAATTTGAACTCAAACCCAAACCATATGACATTATTTATAACTAGTTATCATTCCCTCAATCATCAACTTTATATAAACATTCATTTATTTATTATAAATTTTATAAATATTTTGATATATAGTTTAAGAATAAATTTCCATTATTGCATAATACTTTTCATGTTTAATTAGATAACATTTTCAAAACTCATTTAATAAAATTATAAAATGGAGTTGTTTTTAGTGCGATTTTTTGGACTTTCGGTACAAGGATTTTTTGGACTTTCGGTACAAGAATTCTGGGAAAAAATTGAGGTTAAATCTTAATTTTTGTTATATAAACTGGTTTTCTGAGTGTATATATTGGCTGAACACCTTGAAAAACCCTAGGCCACTTAGATTGTGCATGGATTAGTCACCAAATTTGTAATTTCAAAAAATTGAGGTTAAATCTTAATTTTTGTTATATAAACTGGTTTTTTGAGTGTATATATTGGCTGAACACCTTGAAAAACCCTAGGCCACTTAGATTGTGCAGGGATTAGTCACCAAATTTGTAATTTCAATAAAATTCTTGACAGATTTTAGAGAAATTAAAACAAAAAAACCGATAAAAACACTTCCAAAAAATCACACTAAAATAACTTATTATAAAATTATAATAAAAATCACAGCATCGATCTTTATTCGTTTTACCAGATTTGACAGCTTTGACAACTATCATCACATTTTTTGAATGGTCCAACCTATTTCATTCAATTTTTTCCTTTGGTTAAAAATTCTATTCAATTCATATGGAGAAACGTACTTGTTTTTAATTTTTAAGCATTCATGGTGAATTACATCACCAATATTATATGGTTTAAATCATATTCAATCGGGCTTATACTAAACTTTTATGAATAAATTATAATTAAAATTGGGTAATAGTGAATATTATATATATATAGAATTATAATTAATAATTTTTAAATAAAAATTATTTATTAGTATATTTATATAGATAAATTGTTTAAGCAAATACTAATAAAATGAATTTTTTTTTAAATATATTTTATATAAAAAAAAAACTAATTAAATTCAAATTTATTTTGTTGAGTTGAGGCTTTTGTGATCCATATTAATTTTATGAGAGATTTTTCCGCGTACATCACGAGAAATTTTATTTGTCGACGCATTTCGAACCGACTAGTGTGGTTCATCCTCAAGACAAGCTGAATGAGCAGATCAATCATTGCATGTTAAATAAATAGACCAGAAACTCCAACAGCTAAAAAAACGGCTATATTGACAACGACTAGATTTGACTAATTACAACCATTATTTAATTAAAAAGGAACCTAGGTTAGTTAAATGGACCATTTTTAACCACCTATAATTATATATATTAATAAATTATATCAACTGTATTTTTTTAAATTAAAATTAAAATCAAAAATATTTTTATTTATAAATTAAAATTATATTTATTTTCTAAGAATGGTATAAGAATGATTTAATATATAAATAATATATATTTTTTAAGGGAAAAAATTATGTTATGTGTAACAAAAATTTTTTACATTATGAGTCAATACCATAATTTACTTATTTCACGTTCTAGAAAACATATAGCCTGTTATTTTATGGCTAAGTATTTCATATTTAATTTTTTCAAATTAATCATTTTATTTAAATTACTAGAAAAATATAACTATTTTTTTAAAATAAATCTCAATTTTCTATATACAATTTATTAAAAAATCTAAAATATTATTTACAAATTATATAGGTGAATAATTGATTAATAATTAAATTAAAACATCTATTAAAAAATAGACATGCCATTTTTAAAAATTATAAACAATTTTTAATTTTACGTACATAGTAATTTATATATTTTTATAAATAAGTAAATAAATAACTAGCAAAAATAAAAATTATAATGATTTATTTTGTTGTTGGATTCATAATTTTATTTTAATTATATAATCTCTAAAGAAGTATATAATTTGACTTAAAGATGTGAACAGGGTTGGAATTTGGATTCTTTATTACCTGTCAAATAATTTTTTTTTGACGTTTTGGGTTTTTATGTTGGCCGTCAAGGAACGTTATGTCTAAAATTTTGCTCTTCAATCAAAATGTTTTCGACCCTTCATCAATAAAGGTTTAATTAAAAAAATACTTTTCAATCACACCAGTGTGTTAATTTTTTCTCACATATTTATAATAAGAAAAAAACAACGTGACCATGACTAAATGATTTGTTGAATCATAAAGGTTGTTTTACTCATGGATGGGATCCATAACTTCCAAACCATCTAGATTTAGTGCTTCTCCCAAACACATATACAAAAATTATGAGTAAATCTAGAAATCTATTTTACTCACACCCAACTCATTGTTATTGCAATCAATCTACTCCTATTTTAATTTCTCAATTTGGATTTCTATTAGATAATTCAAATGTTACAATTTCAGTGAAAACAAATAGATTTCTTTCACCAAATAAACAAAAAACTTCAAAAAAAAAATTCCATCTTAAAAACTTTGGAGTTGACCAAAAACTATCCTCCACAATGCCCATCCTCTCCACCATCATAATATCACGAAATCTAGATAAAGTTCAATTTTAATAAACCCAATAAACTTAATTTATTTAAATATAAACAACATAAATTTAATTTATTTAAATAAAAACAAATATTATAATATAAATTCCAAATATTACGGTACTTAATTATTAATCACTCAATATAATATATTACTGCTATCAAATATATACTTATAACTTTAAATAACATACACCTATAACTTTAAATAACATGAAATTAATTTATTTCAATAAAAACAAATATTAGAGAATTCCAAATATTACTGCACTTCTTTATAAGACTGTTGTTTGAGAAGGTAGTAATGACGTTTTTGCAAAAAAGTGAACAGTAAAAAATACGTTTTAGAACTTTGAAAGCCCATCACAAAAAACGGTTTTTTAAAATTTTTAAACGTGAAATACAGTCAAAATGCCTTGTGACGGGCATTTTGCCCGTCAAATTCCAACCCTGGATGTGAAGCTATAAATCTTTTATATATGGAAATTTTTTTCTTAATAAAATTATATAGGTGGTTAAGACATAATAATTTGAGAATATTTGTTTATTTATTTATAGAAAAATGCAGATAAAAAGCCATTTTTCTAAAACCATTTTCCTATTTCAAAAAGTTTAAACATTATGACCCTTAAGTATTTTAATGGCTATAAATATTTTTTAATCATTTAATTTATATAAATGTATACTGAATATTTTTATATTAATGTACTATTATTATATATATTTATAAAAAACCACACTTCAAAGATTGCAAATTAAAAAACATATTTAATTACGGATTTTTACATTTACTTAAAATTGAACGAATTACAGATGGGATGTTTCTCACACGTTGCATAATAAAAATGCGATGATCAAATCAATCCATAATCACATGAACAGATCAATAGAAATATTAGAAACGACAATCTTACATTTCGCTGCTGCGGGGTTTTATTCTCAACACCGGGCAAGATTCTGGTGCGTAACTCTATTGTTTTACCTAGTTTTTGCAGTTATAAACAGAGCAGTACGCTTGCAAACAAGTAGTGATCAAAAGTATTGTTGCAGCTGTAAGAGAGAGGAATTTCCATGAGCTGAAAATATGATTATTCACAAACTCTATTGCCACAACCTTCCATTTTCTATTATAATATTCATTTAAATCTATTATTACTTTGTCCAAATATCCAGCATCTTTTGGACGAACGCACTTACCCATGCTGTTCCATAGGGTGGAAACTTCTCCGTCACTTTGGAGGTGGTTACAAATAATCCCGCTCTCTCTCAACAATTTCACATCTTTTACTCCGTCGATCATACCATTCATGAAATCAGTATATCGCTGCAAAACAAGCGCAGCAGAAGCTTCGAATGCCACCTGATTTCTCAGGAATACCTCTGTGTTACTGTCTAACTTTACACTGGGGAAGTAAAGCGTGGTCGTTTTCTCATCAAATTGTATTGTGCCGAGATTTCCATCGGTAGGAGAGAATTTAACTCCCGCAAAATGTAAATCAGCCACAGAAGGAATATTCAGTTCTTGTGGAGAGGGTTATATGATCTTAACAGGCAATTCTTCGACGGTTGTGACTCCATATTTTTCGAGCCTTTTAAATGTACTCAGAATAAGAAGAAAGGGCATCTTCATCACAAATTGTGAAGGCTTCCAGTTCAGCGCTCGCCGAAGTAACATCTTGAGAAATCGAGCAACACCAACGTTCATAGAAGAGAGAGTTTGCCAGAGCATACTGAAGGATTCTTTAATGGTTGAGCTGACAGCTGGATCAGGCGAATCATCTTTTTCCTCAATTAGAGTTGGAGTCACAGCTGACATGTCCGCTGGATAAGGAGCATCCTTTCCTTCATCAAATCGAATTGGACTTTGATTGTCTGTACAAGGCACAATACAGTAGTACAGCACCTCCAACATGTGCCGCCTTTCATTGATACAGATATTTCCACTCTCTGGCAACTTGAAACTGAAAGGCAATAGTTCTTGGATCATTAGACACAATAGCCTGGAGAGCCTCTCCTCTGTGTTGGCTTCACAACCCAACTCTAACTCCAAAATATTTTTCATTAAGAAAAGCGGCATCTGATTTTCGAGCATCATCAAATCTCTGAGAATAGAGTTGTAGAAGGCACTGGTGCCAGTCAGATCTAAGACACGGCCCAACGATTTTACTTCCAAGTGGAAGCTTTGTGTTGGGAATTTTTCTGCTAAAATTCCAAGAACAAAATCACAGAACAGAACAAAACAGAAAACAACGCTATGTTTCAAACACAGGATCTTTAACATAGCGGAAAGCTAAAGATTTATTTGCAGTGGACAGAGTTTACACACACACCAAAGAACTTGTATTTATTAAATAAAATAAACTATTACAAAATATGATCTTCCTCTCTCACAGAGGGATTTACAAAAATTCAGACTGCTGCGTCTGCTGTATTTTCTATTTCGCTGTTGCAGCCTCTTCTACATTCACGCGCTGCTAAGTGTTACAGTGTTACAGATGCACTGCTTTTCTCTTCACATTCCTTTCTCACTCTCTCATTACATCGTTGTTCTGGGTATATATATCATTTATTACAAAAAAAATAAAATCTCTACTAGGTTATGAGTGGAGGTGTCTTGATAAACCACCAACCACATTTACAATCTAAGATGGGCCTCTGACACAAATCGGCTCTTTCTGGTGCTCTACTGGGGTAGACGCAATAAACAGTAAATGAAACCCATAACCTGTTAATGCTTTTGGCTGCTCGAGGCACGTCCTTCTTGATCTCGACCATTCTCTTCTTTAATGCTGTTGGTGAGCAGTAATGGCGCACAACCTTCTTTCTTCCTTGGGAACACAAAAGTAGATTAAAACATAAATGAGGCATGGCAGTGGTGAACACAAGCCAGAACAAATCGCAGCCATCGGATCTCTATATGAACGGTGTTAAAATTATAATTTCACCGTGCGCTCGGGTCAACAGTCAACGGAATGTGAAAACCACCCAGCAGCAAACCTAAACCGGCAGGAAGATATCGCACCGCTTTTGGCATAAAGCTGTTTCCGTATGATGGTGCTCCGATGCTGACAACTGGACTGCCATGACGTAAGCACCTGACATCCATCGGAAGGTATCTTTCGGTCAACTCACCTCTTCCGATATTGTTTTCACCCGCCCGTTTACCTCCAGCATTTACGTCCGTTGATTTACCAAGTTGCACGATGGTTTAAAGTACAGTCAGAAGGGTGTTCCATTGAACAGAATCCTCTCCGCCGTCCGATTCAAAGGAAAGGTCTCCGTCGTTTAAGTCTTCCAAAGTACATACGGGCCTGATTAAAAATTTAATACAGCGTGGATCATACGTTGTGGACCATACCTCATATTTATTATTATGTCATATGTTTGGTAATTCCTTTAATATTTCTTACGGCAAAGTTAATAGGAGTATGGGCGAAGTATGTTGTAAAGTTTTTTTATTTCTTTTTTAATATATGTTTTAAAATCGTTGACCCCATTTTTGATATATGAAAAATACACGGGGATTGTATTGTAAGTAATCGCATATGAAAAAAAATAGAGTGACCCTTGCAGCGTAAAAAAGGAGCAGGGGAAGTGAGCACAGCAGTGCGGGTAAAAATTTTTTTTTGTCATGTAATTTTGTGTGGTTCATTTTTCTGTATAAGGAATGAAAACACACAGCAGTGTGTAAGAAAAAAATAGAACAGAGGAGCAAATGAAGACCATGGTGAAAATGCAGCAGGGTAAAGTTTCTGGTTTGTAATGTAAAAATTGCACAGCAGTGCAGGAGGAGGAGAAGTAAATGAAGAAAACCAGTGGATAGTTTTGTTGAAAACCTTGTATTGTTTCACAGCAGTGAAAAGGTAAATCTGTAACTCCCTGTAAGTTTTGTTTTCACACAGCAGTGAATGTAAATGAAATATTTACACACAGTGGTCTAAAATTTCATAGGAGGCAGAGTAACTTTTGTGAAAATGTTTTGGTGAATCCCTCTGAGTAAAAGAGGATGAATATGTAAGTGTTTTTGTTTAAGAATAGAAATCATTTTATGGTGGTGAAATACTCTGTGCTCTGTAATTATTTTTAAAAGACTTCTCTGTGCAAAAAGATCCTGGTGTAAAGGAAACAGAGCATTGCCTCTGTGTTTTATATTTTGTGGTTTTGGTATTTTCCCATCCCATCCCAAACAGAGAAAAATACCCAACAAACGGCGGGGTCACATCGCAAAACATTATCGAGAGGATGAGATGAGGTGAGAAGCGGCGATGTGCGATGATATCGCATCGCAGCATCGCAATCGGCATATACAATATGGAGGGCTTAACGCTCATTGGGCGAATGTTGTGATCTGCGATCGCATCGCAGGGTCGCAATCTTAGAAAACAAAGGGAAACAAGGTGAGGTAAGGGGATCAAGGATGCAATCTGCGATTTGCAATCAGATCACATCGCAAGGGAAAAACTGTGTGGTTTCAACCTGCAGTTGGAAATTACCTTCCACCTATCATCTCTGTTGAGATTGATGGGTGGAAGGTAAGTAGAAGTTGGATCCCTGCCATGCCCCCCTGCCACCCTCCCCGCCCCTCTGTTCATCCTGGGTGTTTTCTTTGTGTGTGTTTGGTTTAGTCCTTTCGAGTATATAAATATTTATTGGGTTCCTCGTGTATCTATTTTTGATTATTATCTTTTTAGGTATTAATCTATTTTAGTTTTTTATATATATTTTAGCACTGATAAAGGGTCCTTTTTCTGTTGTAGTAGTTTATTATTTAATTCATTATGTTATTATTATTAGTATTTCTAAATTAGGATGTATTCTTGGGTCTAGTCTTAGTTATATTTTATTGATATTCAGCTATAGGATAGCTTATATATAGATGTATATGCATATATAGTATATCTTGAAATAAAATTAAATTATTTCCTCCTTTTCTAGTCAAACTAACCCTTAAAGATCAGTTTTAAAAACAAACCATCAATAAATAAAGCATATATATTTAGTTAATGACTTAATAAGAATATATAATTACTTATATATCTTATATTATTCATTCTGAAGATGTCATTCAACCAATAATAATGTAATAGTAATTTTTAAATAACCATTAATATAAATTTCTTTTGATAATATTCGCTCATTTATTTATCATTCCTAATTTCTCTTATCTCAAGAAATATAATATTATTATCTTAATATTATTAAAATAATAATAAGATTATATTTATTAATATATATAACTTAAATTATTCATTCAACAATAATAATTTAATAGTAATTTTTAAATAACCATTAATTCATTTAAACAAATAAATTTCTTTTGATAATACTCGCTCATACCTAATTTCTCTTATCTCTAGAAATAAAATATTATATTATTATCTTAATAT